>PITA01027639.1:0-20621 GCA_004023965.1 Spilogale gracilis | reverse complement strand
TCCTTGCGGGGGGGGGGAGGTCTGGCCGTGGACCGTCCCTGCCGGGGGAGGTCTGGCTGTAGCTCTGGACCTTAGGTCACTGACGTGCCATGCGAGTGCCAGGGAGCCCGGGAGGTCCACGGGGGGCAGTATTCGGGCTGCTGGACAGCCTGCAAGGTCCCGCACCTGTGGCGCCCTGAGAGCTGGGTGGTCCCCTTCCACCGCGGCCACAGGCCCAGCTTCAGGGGACGCGTACCTGCAGCCCGGGCAGGGGTCTCTTATGGGCCTGGGGGCCACGAGCAGATGCCAAGTCCAGAGCAGGATCTAGGCTCCATGAGTCCTGCTGGGGACAACTGTGGTCCTCCCTTAGGCCGTGGAGGCAGGAAGTCCCCAGACTGGCTGCCCCAGTGGGGTAGGGGTCTCCACCAGGCCGTGCCTCTCCAGCAACTACCTCACCCACCCTGGCCTCTCCTCAAGGACCCAGGCAGTGCCCGTGCCGGAGGGAGGCTGGTACCTGGGAAGGCTAGGCCCTGCCCGTCTGTGCCCCAGTCTCTCCACTTTCTGTGGGTGGAACGTGGGATCAGAACGTGGGATCCTCTGTGTGCCCTCTGGCTGTCCCAGGAGGACTGCTTTCTGACGGTCTGGGGCAGCCTTTGCAAATGAAAGAGGGAAAGTTCCCACGTCTTGCCCCAGGCTGTCCTCAGGGGAGTGGACCCCTCTGTGGCCTTAATGAAAGCCCGGTGACCTCTGCCCCCGTCCCCCACTAGGTGTGAGAGGGGACAGCTGTCCCTCTCTGGTGCCTGGCCACCAAATACCCACCTACATCAGCATTTGGCGCAGAGTCAAGGGAAAAGGCCGGACGCGTCGGGCTGCACACGTGTGAGCCATTCGCGTCCCGGGGTCGTGAGGCGAGAGCTGGCGCCCCTCCGGAGCCGTGGGTGGCAGGAAGAGTCTGGGGAGCCCGAGGCCAGCCACTCCCTCCAGTCCGCTCCTGGACACACTCCTCCAGGGCTTGGCTGGTGTTGCTGGGGAGAGAGCGGACACTCTCGGAGGCCCTGCTGCCTGTCTCACATGCGCTGGCCCCTCGGGGAGGCCGGGTGCAGAGCAGGGCGTGAGCCCTGCTGCCTTCCTGCTCCTCTCGGCTGCGGGACACTGGTGGCTACCCCCACCCTCCGGAGGGGCCTCCGTGCGAGCCGGCTGTAGATGACACGGGCGTGCCCTAGTCCGGGTGAGCAGACTCTGAAGGTCCAGGAGTGGGGGAAGCAGAGCACACGCCACGGCCCCTGATGAATGGGGGGACACAGGGGACCGCTGGTCCTGCAGGGAGGCATAGCCTCCTACTCTCTCACCTGAGCCGCAGTCTCTGAGGCGGGCGGACCTGGCAACCCGGACAGGGCTGACCACGGCCCAGGGCCACAGCACGGGAACGCCGGCCCAAGCGGAAACCACTGAAGGGCGAGTTCTCACCCAGGGTCCACAGTGAGAGAGCCTGAAGGGTGCTCAGTGGCTGCCTCCTCTCCTCTCTGCATGCTTGCTGCTTCCAGTCCCCTCGGCCTTCTCTCACTCTGCCCCTTGGATCTCCTCCTGGGACTCTTCCTAAGGACCCCTCCCGTGGCAGGGCTCAGAAGACTCAGGGCCTGATGATAGGTGGGGGAGCGTGTCAAAGTGAGAGATGAGGGAGGTCTGGAGTGCGTGCGATGAAACTTCCTACTCAGCCTGGTGCTCTTCCTTTTCTAGAACCTGTTGCCCCCCCAGGGAGCCCCATAGAGAACAAGGAAAGCTCTGGGGGGGGGCTCAGCTGTGTGGGGAGAGCCCCCAGACAGAGGGTCCACAGTGTCCGGCGCTGAGACGGAAGGTGGGATGGAGGGCAGCCCAAGGGGGGCGCACAGCCCGAGTGCTGGGGGCAGTGCTGGACCAGGCTGACCCGAGCAGAGGAAGCTGCGCTACGGAGAGGGCAGAGGGAGACGCTGAGGGTTTAAAATAGTACACATCTCAAACCGCACATGAAAACACGCTGTGAGAGAAAACTGAAAAGTCAAGGGAAGAAAGATGAGCCATAACACGCCCCTGGGAGACAGACGTTAAAGCACACCTCGGTGAGACCCGGGCTCGGGGCGCGCCAGGCCCGTGTGACCCTTCTCTGGCTTCCCAGGGAAGTTCTGGACAGAAAATCTGCGGATGGAGCTTGTGCCCTGGAAGGAGGACGGGGCCCACGTGGGAGCCCGGGTGTGGGCCCGGGGGGCAGCCCTCCTCCTCCCCCAGCGGGACCAACCCCTTTGCTAATGGAGCTTCGTTGTGCCAAGAGGGTTTCTGTGCGCCATCGTCACTCTCATTGGATGAGAGCAGAAGCCATGGCCACTCAGCTCGTCCCGACAGCCTTTTGGCCCAGAGGTCCCCAGGCCACAGGCTGTGGCAGGCTGAAGGGGAGTCGCTTTAACCCTCTGGCTTCATGTCAGAGGCCCTGGACGGTCATCACAGCAGAGCACAGAGCCAGGGCCCTCCCGTCCTGCCGGCTGCCATCAGACCCCAGGCCACGCGGGGCCCGTCTTTGCCGAACAGGAAAGAGGGCGGTCACCCCAGGGCCCCTGGGTCAGTGACCACCACGGGGCCTGGTTCTGCCCTAGGCGGGAAGGGTCGAGGCTGGGAGTCTCCAACCGGTGGTGGACTGGGCAAGCCCCTGTGGCTTCTGTCCCCGCCTGCGTGCTCCTCTCGCCCGAGGCCCGGCTGCTGCCAAGGCCCGCATGCTGCGGTGTGTGGGGTCACGGTCCAGGAACACAGGAGGATGGTCTGGGCCTAATGCGCCTTGCAGAAAGATAGTTGTGCATTTGGGAAACAGCCGTAAGGGAGCCACAGGTGCCACCGCTTCTGGCTGCATGGTGCAGGGGCACCGAGGAGCTGCCGGAGGGAAGTCCCTCTGGGGCTGGGGAGAAGGGGGACGCAGGAGGGAGGAAGCGGGGCCCAGGGCAGGGTAAGCAGGGCACTGCAGGATGGGCAGGCAGAGGGGCCCAATGACCCGTAGCATGCAGCAGGCCGGCCAGCTGGGGAGAGGTGCGCATCCCAGAAGGCCGGTGCCCCCGAGGGCGTGTGGCCCGCCCCTTCAGAAAACCTGGACGTCACAGCCAAGCCGGCCCACAAAGCCAACAACACTCTGGGCATGTTTCTTCCATGGTTGCCAAAGTCCTATGTTGGGGCCAGGTCTGCGTTTTAAAATTTCCCTTGTGGGGATCCCGGGTGGCTCAGTGGGTTGAGCCTCTGCCTTCGGCTCAGGTCATGATCTCAGGGTCCTGGGATGGAGGCCCGCATCGGGCTCTCTGCTCGGCAGGGAGCCTGCTTCCTTCTCTCTCTGCCTGCCTCTCTGCCTACTTGTGATCTCTCTCTGTCAAGTAAATGAATAAATAAATAAATAAAATCTTTTTTTAAAAAATAAATAAATAAAAATTTCCCTTGTGGTAAAGGACACATAATGTAAAATCAACTATTTGAAGCACGTTTAGGGGCAGAGCTTGCTGGCCTTGCCGTGCGGTCACCAGCGTCCATCTCCAGATTCTCTGTCTTGTGAAGTGGAAACTCTGTCCCCATTAAACCCCAGGTCCCCTCTCCTCCCGCTGCCCCAGGGCGCACCGCCCACCGGCCATCTCCAGAGCTGTGAATCCTTGAGGGGTTTCCTAGGAGCCGAGCTGGGCAGGGCACGTCCTTCCGTGGCCAGCTGCTTTCCTCTCCGCGGTGCCCTCAGTGTCCACCCACGCCGTACCGCATGCCAGAACTCCCTCCTTTGTCCGGCTGAGTCCTAGTCCACGGAATCGTGTTGCACGGGCTGTTCGTCACGCATCCCTGGATGGACACTCGGGCTGTTTCCACGTCGTGAGGAGTGGTGCTACCGAAAAGGCGGCTAGGGCCGCGTATTGTCATTCACAACAAACAAGACACGTTTCCTCTCTTCCAAAATGTTCTCATTTTCCTGATGAATACCGCGGGCTCAGGATTTGGAGAGCTGGAGGGTGCCGGGGTCCCTAAGCCCCCAGCCGTGGAGGGTCAGCGTCCCTCCAGCTGAGGCCGAGTCTCTTTTCTCGGCAGCAGTCCAGTGAGCAGTCACTCCTGTCCGTGGGGCTGTTGGGACTGCAAAGCCCGCTCCTCCTTGGGGGCACACCCCCTCTGTCCCCCTGCGCTCCGGGCCCACAGGCCCAGCCCCCTGTGACGGGGCTGCTGGGCTTCCCTCTCCTCACCTGAAGAGCAAGCAGGGGAGGGAAAGGCTCCCCTGTCGAGCCAGGACCTGTGGCTGGGTGAGTCACGGCTACGGCCTCCCTTGTGTCCAAGCCGCCGGCCAGCGTCCAGGGCCTCGGGCGCCACGCTCGTTTCTTCGGGGCAGTGTAATTTCCCTTTCTTCTCCTAACTGATACAAATGTGGCCAGGGAGATTGTTGAGGTAGAAGAAGCCAGGCATCAGGGAGTTTCCCAAAGTCTGGCCAGGACAAGGGTGCCGGCGGCCGGGCTCTGGGGCCTGCGCCGGGCTGGGGCCTCACATACATAAAATCTTAAAAAAAAGAAAAGATTTTATTTTTATTTATTTGACAGAGAGAAACACAGTCAGAGAAGGAACACAAGCAGGGGGAGTGAGAGAGGGAGAAGCAGGCCTCCCGCCGAGCAGGGAGCCCGATGTGGGACTCCATCCCGGGACCCTGGGATCATGACCTGAGCCGAAGGCAGAGGCTTAATGACTGAGCCCCCCGGGCGCCCCAAGGAGAGACAAATTTAAGCAAGCTCCATGCCCAGGGTGGAGCCCGATGTGGGGCTTGATCTCATGACCCTGAGATCACAACCTGAGCTGAGATCAAGAGACAGATGCTTAGCTGACTGCACCACCCAGGGCCCACTAAAATCTAATTTCTTGCAAACAGATTTCCATGATCAGGAATGAAGGCTAATAGTTGCATAGGGCTTTATTTTGCCAATACAATTGATGTACATTTAGGGCTTAAATCTCCTCTATTCCTTTTTTTTAAAAAAAGATTTATTTATTTGAGAGACAGAAATACAGCGAGAGAGGGAATACAAGCAGTGGAAGAGGGAGAAACAGGCTTCCCGCCGAGCAGAAAGCCCAATACGGGACTCGATCCCGGGTCTCCATGATCATGACCTGAGCTCAAGGCAGTCGCTCAACCAACTGAGCCCCCCAGGCGCCCTCCTCTTTTCCTTGAATTATAAATTACACTCCTGTGAACGCCTTGTTCTTCTCATGCCTTCTTTCCCACGAACCCCAGTGGGTCAGCCCATGATGCCCACGGGGGAGGGACGTGGCCCCAACCTGCTGCTCTCATGGGTGGGGGACTAGTGGGGTCTTGTGCTCTGGGTCCACAGGGGGGTCAGGAGTTCAGCAACACTTCTGAGGTACAAAACCCTTTCCTGGTCGACAGGCAGCGTCTGGAGAGGGAGGGGTGCCAACACGGGCTCTCAGGTCAGGTCCTCAGTGACCACGCAGGCGCATGGCCTGCTCTCCCCCCGCCCCCACTCAGTGTGGCCCCGGCCCCTTTCTGCCAAAGCCTTTTCCACGTCATGACCACAGCCTCCACCTGAGCGGGGACATGAGCCTGCGCCCCTGACACTTCTATTTTAATAGCAAGGAAACTAGAACCGGAGGGACACACGCGGAGGCCCTGCCCCCCGCCAGCCCCGGTGACAGGCCGCTGAGGGCGGGTGAGGGCTGAGGTTGTAACCAGACTGAGGGCTCAGAGGCACCACACTGGCCACTTCCAGATCCCGAGAGCCCCGTGGAGCCCCTTTAGCCTCGCATGCTCCACCCGAGGGGCCTCCTCTCTGCTCCTGGCTGCCCCAGCTCTGGGCGTCCTGGACCCCAGACTCTTCAGACCCCACCAGGCCCAGCATGGAGGCCAGTCGGCTGCTTGCTTTGAAACCCAAGAAGTCTGATGATAATATCACCAGGGACAGAGCCAGTTCTGCCGCTAATTACCATTTGACATTCTGGCTGAGTCCAGCGTGGGGGGACCATACAAAGCTATTCATGCAGCCCTGCATGACATCAAGCAGAGCCCCCCACACCCGTGGGCAGCATGGCCCCCACGAAGGCTGCCTGCAGGGCATCTGAGGTTCTTACAGACGCAGAGGCTAGTTGGGGTGAAACACACAGAGGCTCATTCTCCTTGAGAAGCGGCCGCCTGTTCCTTGTGAGGGGGCTGGTCCCGGCCAATGTTCGTCCATGACCTAGGAGCTTGGCAGGGTTTTCAGGGAGGAGGTGAGACCCCAGAGCCAGAGACATGGGGTCCCTGTACAGGGCTCTTGGACTGGTCCCCAGGAACGGGGTGTGACCCCAGTGTTTGCTCAGGCTCCTGGGAGGAAATGCCTTCTCCCTGGCATGCTGAGGGTACCAAAGGCATGCATGCATCAAGTGAGTCCCACTTGGAAACCGCAGGTCTAGAAGAGCCTCCGGCGGGGGGGGGGGTCTGCTCTTCGAGGTGTTGGTGTCTGGGCGCCTCTTTTAGGAATATTTCATTCTGATTCTTCTTCCCGCACAGATAAATTAAATGTACGTATTTTTGCCCTTTATTCATCAGCAGGCCAAGGGCGCAGCCAGGACAGATTCTAGTCTGAATTCTACAGGTTCTGTGACAGAGCTAGTGGTCTCTACTACGTTGTCATGAGCCCCAGACAGCAGCTCTCCTGCCTCAAGACTGATCACAACCCTCAGCAGAGTGGCCAGGGGTCTGCCCAGCACGCTGGCGAGAGCCTGATGCCCAGACCCTAAGGGCCAGATGCTCCCTGCCTGCCCCAGCTCACACACACCCTGCTCTCCCAAGTGGGGCGGGACACTCAGGCAGAGCCCAACATGTGGGCCACCGCCCATGCCAGGGAGAAACCAGCTGCTCCCATGAAGCAAACAGGGGCTTCCAGAGGACAGGGCACTGCTTGGCCTGAAGGGGGGCCCACTGGTACCGTCAGAGCACAGTGCACCTGTGGAAGAAGCCGACAAAAGGCCACAGGGCCTGCGAGCCACTGATGTGAAGGGCTCAGCGCAGGGAAATCCAGAGACAGAAGCAGGCCAGTGGTAGCCTGGGGCTGGGGAGTGGGGGTGGGCGGAATGAGTGCGCCCCGGTCCAGGCTTCCCTGCCGGGGCGGTGACGCTCTTCGGAACTAGAAAGACCTCATGGTTGCGCAGCGCTGTGAGTCGTACACTTTTAAATGGTTCACAGTTGATTTTATATGCGGATTTTATCTCACTTAAAAAAAAGCTGTGTGCCGAGTTCTCCGAGGCCAGAGCACCAAAACCCCCCAGGACTGCACACCTCTCCTTTGTTTACTGGACACTAGAAAGAAGCACGGGCTTAGGCTGTGACTTGGAATATGCCCCTTTCCCTCCTGCACTGACCGGCCCAAGAGGTGGACCCAGAACGGGAGGAAGCGCAGCCAGGACGGGAGGAGGTGGGGCCATGCTGGGAGTAGGCGGGGCCAAGACCAGAGGAGGTGGAGCCAAGATAGGAGGAAGCAGAGCCAGGACAAGAGAAGAGGCTGAGGCAGGAAGGGAGGAGGTGGAGCCTGGACAGGAGGAGGCGGAGCCGAGAAGGGAGGAGATGGAGCCAGGAAGGGAGGAGGCGGAGCCAGGACAGGAGGAGGCGGAGCCGAGAAGGGAGGAGATGGAGCCAGGAAGGGAGGAGGCGGAGCCAGGACAGGAGGAGGCGGAGCCTGGACAGGAGGAGGCGGAGCCGAGAAGGGAGGAGATGGAGCCAGGATGGGAGGAGGCGGAGCCTGGACAGGAGGAGGTGGAGGCATGCAGGGGAGTAGGCGGGGCCAAGACCAGAGGAGGTGGAGCCAAGATTGGAGGAAGCAGAGCCAGGAGAAGAGAGGAGGCTGAGCCCGGAAGGGAGGAGGTAGAGCTGGGACAGGAGGAGGCAGAGCCAGAAGGGCGGAGAAGCAGAGATAGTGAGAAGGGTATGGAGCTGTGATTAGGCATCTTCTTGTAATATTTCCTAGGTTTGAGAGGACTATTTCTCGTCTAAAAGCTATGCTATGCTGTTTTCATAAACAGCTCTATTCAGGTGACAGAGACATGTCCGTTCCTTTGCATTCATGGTGGAGTGCCCACCGTTGCAGCAGGCTTGTGTGGCACTCTGCCCTCCCATCTGGAGCTGGCCTGTGAGAGGCACAGGCAGAATGTGAACAGTGCTCTGACCCAAATGGCCACCCAGGGAAATTGTCCAGATGTACCCCTGATGGGACATGACTAAGTCTGAAGGGTGGGGTTGGGGTCATGGGAGGGCCAGTGGACTAGCGCTGCCTCTCATGTCTTTGGAAGAGATAGGAATATAGTCAGGCTTGGAAAGGGCAGGGGACCATACGAGGTCAGAGCTGGGGGTGGGCCTGAGTCACTTCCAGAGCCTGGGGACCGCTCAGGGCACGACAGCTTCCGGTACCCCCCCATCCAGGGTGGGGCCGTCATGCTCAGGGGACATCCAGTGAGGCTGGACAGAGGCTGCTATGCCAGGCAAGGGGCTCAGGCCAGAGCTTCTGTGCCAACAAGACAGATAGTCCAGCGAGCGAGGTATTTCCGGACGACGTGAGCCTCCTGAAGCTGACCCCAGGACTGCTCGGTGCCGTGGTAACTGGGAGACTGCGGGCTGTCTCCACGGCAGCGACCCTCCTGATGCCACTCCAGAGTCCTCATTAGTTTGAGGGACCTGTTTGGGGTTGCCGTGGAGCCGGACCCACAGGGCGGCTGAGGCCAGAGACGTCAGACTCCTGGTGTCAGAAGTGAATTAAAGGCAGGTGAAGAATGAGTGTGTGATGCAGGGCCAGCTGGGACCCCTGGACGGTGGTGGCCTCATGCGGCCCGGCGGCTTTGTTGGCCTCCTACAGCTGACAGGCAGCCCCAGTGCGCAAACACCAAGAAAATTGCCATGGGGCAGAAGATTGTTGACCAAATGAGGAAAAAAAGGTGGCAAGCCTGAGAAAAGGCTATGAAGGGCAAACAGCAGGCTGGCGGACCCCAGCCCTCGCTGGGCCCTGGCCGGGGGCTTCCCACGCCAGCTGGGGGAAATGGGCTGGGAACAGCAGCGCTCACCCCCTGCGACGGGCACCGTCTCCTGTGGAAGCCGAAGGTTGCTGCATGGGCCCCACAGCAGTCCCGATGGCCTTCCTGCCACTAGCCTCACGTCCCAACTCTGCACGCCTCAGAGGGGACAGTGTCGAGCGGACACAGCCATCCCTGGGGGGTGACTCTGGGGTGCCAGAGATCATGGTTGCCACCCTGGGCAGCACTGGGGGCTTGTCCCAGAGAAGACAGCCTGCGAGAGCGTCAACACAGGTAAGTAACAGAAGCACTGTCGAGGTGTGCGCAGACGTGCGGTGCTGCTTGGAGCAGGCCTAGTCTGGTGGGTGATGGGTCTTCCGGAATGATGGCTTAGACTTGGAAGATTGAAGCCAAAGCATCTGAAAGTCATGGGATGGTGCCCAAGGAGTGACAGAGAGAAACTTAGGGCTCTGAGCCGGGAAATCAGCTCGCTGAGCAGAAAGGCCAACATACCTGGTGCCGCTCGACGAGATGGTCCACGTTCCCTCGTGGCTGAGGTCAAGGATCTACAGCAGCGAGTTGTCTTAGAGCGTCACCCTGTATGTGGGTGTGTGCCCACGTGACCCTGGCCCACAGATGGCACAAACAGCAGGGAAGAGGGATCTGGAGGGGCCCACCTGGCCATGTCATGTGTTGTTTGGGGAGCCCCGTGTGGGTGTCACCGGTCAGAGCCAGCTACAGAAACCTGGCAATAGGACCCAGTGCAAGAGAGGCCTGGACCCTCTGCGACCACACACTCCCGGTTTACAAGGTGGCTGAGATGCGAGGAGGGAAAGAGGCATCTTGTGCAGGCTGTTTGCTCCGTGATACTTATCAGGAGCTTCTGCTGCTGGCGCTGCCCCCAGAGGGCTTCCCTCTGTGTCTCCAACGGCTGTCCACAAACCCCGGCCCCTGAGGCGCGGCTCTGTGTCTTCTGTGTGCCCGTAGGGATTGAACAAGACACAACAGATTTCTTACCTGCAGGACTTGTCAGAAACTTCAACATGCAAATGTTCCCTGTGAGTCTCCTTAAGCATGGGGAGGCTGGCCCTGGACGGGCTAGGGAGGCCTGGCATGACGGTTTTAGAACATTTTTGCGTACTGACACCACTTCCTCTGAAAAGCGGAGCCGAATTCCGCTCTCCTGCATATGGGCTAAGCTTCGTGATTCGCTACTCGTGAGTGGAATGTGGTGCTATGCGGCTGCTGGGGCCGGGTCACAGAAACGGCAGCGTCTGCCTGCCTCTCGGATCTGTAGCCATGGTGTAGGAGGCTCAGGCAGCCTGTGGGAGGCCTCCCCCCAAGGAGCCTCAGACCCCAGCCATGGAAGAGCTGCTGTGGCCGGAGGGCCCCTGCCCCCATTGGCAGCCTGGCCTGACAGCAGGGCCCTAACCCACGCAGGAGGCTTGAGCTCCCAAATTCCTGACCCATAGAAACCGTGAGGCTAGTCAGTGTTCATCATTGTTATAATTCACCGTCTCGTTCTGCACTAAGAGCTCGCGGACCGAACTGGCACAGAGGTTTGGGGCTTGTTCTGGTGAAAACGGAGCATGGAGGAGGTCGTCAGGCATGGAATGAGCGTGACGACGAAGCCAGTGGAGAGGCAGAGAAGCCTCACCACAGCAAGGGCGTAAGGGCTGCAGGCCGCAGTGTGTGAGACAGTGGGTCTGGGGTGATCGCTCCCATCCAGGACGCCCCTTCACTGTGCCTCTTCTCCCAGCCGGGCCGAGAGATGTTGTTCATCAGGTGTGGATTCGGGCGAGCTGGGCTGGGGCAGTCCGCCGTGCTCGTCAAGCCACGCCATCTCCACCCTCCCGTGCTGCTCCGTGCACAGGACACCAAGTTCTGCTCGTGCTCGTGTGGGCAGCCCGCCACGCGCGTCGGATAGAAAAGCATGTTCCTACTGTTTACACCGAATTACTTTAATGAAGAGACTAGAGGCGCCCGGGTGGCTCAGTTGGTTAAGCGACTGCCTTCGGCTCAGGTCGTGATCCCAGAGACCCGGGATCGAGTCCCACATCGGGCTCCCTGCTCGGCGGGAAGCCTGCTTCTCCCTCTCACTCCCTCTGCTTGTGTTCCTCTCTCGCTGTGTTTCTCCCTGTCAAATAAATAAATACAATCTTTAAAAAAAGAGAAAGAAATCAGAAAAACTGTGTCATTGTGTGGAGGCCCCAGGACTGGCAGAATAGCTCCTCTAGGCCCCAGAGCAAGAAGGGGAGAAAGGGTGTAGAGGAGCTGGAGGGAAGTCAGAGAAGCAGAGATGCTCATGCCCACTGAGGAGGAGGCCCTGACTCAGGACAGCTGAGCACAGGTCAGTTAGGAGAGAAAGCCCTGGAAGAGCAGAGCACACCCAAGAGCAGGTGCTTACCACGTGGACGGCTGGAACAGACACTGAACCACGTGGACAGCTGGAACAGACACTGAACCACGTGGACGGCTGGAACAGACAGACACTGAACCACGTGGACGGCTGGAACAGACACTCAACCACGTGGACGGCTGGAACAGACACTCAACCATGTGGACGGCTGGAACAGACAACCACGTGGACGGCTGGAACAGACACGCAACCACGTGGACAGCTGGAACAGACAACTACGTGGATGGCTGGAATGGACAGACACTGAACCACGTGGATGGCTGGAACAGACAGACACTCAACCACATGGATGGCTGGAATAGACACTCAACCACGTGGATGGCTGGAACAGACAGACACTAAACCACGTGGACGGCTGGAACAGACACTGAACCACGTGGACAGCTGGAACAGACATGCAACCACGTGGATGGCTGGAACAGACAGACACTGAACCACGTGGACAGCTGGAACAGACACTGAACCACGTGGACAGCTGGAACAGACACTCAAGCACGTGGACGGCTGGAACAGACAGACACTGAACCACGTGGACGGCTGGAACAGACACTCAACCACATGGACGGCTGTAACACAGACACTAACAAGTGCCGGCGAGTGTGGACTGGAGCTCGCGTCATGTGTGGTGTGCCCTAACTCACTGTGTCATGGTGTAAAGCTTGCGGTTCCTCAGAATATTAGACACAGATTCACATACGACCCAGCAACTCCACTCCTAGGCATAAACCCAAGAGAAATGAAAACATATGTCCACATGAAAACTTACACATAACATTACTTGTGATTGCCAAAAGGTAGGAACAACCTGAATGTGCATCTATAGTGAGAGAGACAAAACATGGTCTATCCATACCACGGAAAATCATTCAGCAAAGAGAGGAGGTGCTGTCAGGTGAGACTACATGGGCGAACGCTGAAAATGTGCTCGTTGGGAGAGGCCAGACTCAAGGAACCACGTGCTCTGGGCCTCCGTTGGTGTGATGTGCCCGGACAGGTGAATCCATGAGGGTGGAGAGTCGACGTGGGGTTGCGGGGCTGGGGGGCTGGGAGTGACGCTGCTGGTGCAGGGTCTCCCTGCGCTGGGAGGAAAGCGCTCTGAAGCTGGACAGCTGTGGCAGGTGCAGACTCCATGAGCGTACCACCCGAGACCATGGAGTCGCACACTTCAGATGAGGGCATTTTACAGTGTGTGCACTCTCTCAATGGAGCTGTGTGTAGAAGAAGAGAGAAGCAGATGTCAAGAGGGAAGGAAAAGAGGAAGAGGAAGCTTCTGCAGAGCTGGAGTCCAGGTAGAACCACGAGTGAAACAGGAACATGTGACACAAATAGCATGGGGCGGGTGCAGGTGGGCGGAGGCAGGTGGGCGGCTGCAGCCCGAGCAGCCCCGCTGGGGGCTGGGGAAGCCTGCCCCTGGGCGCAGGATGGGTCTGGGGCACTGCCCACCGGTCAGCACAGAAGGGAGCCACACCCACGCATACGTGTTGGGGCATTTTGTTGGACCTGTACCGTATACACCAGCTCTTAGACTCGCTTGGATTTGGAAGAGGAGGTGGAGCGTTCTCTTTCCGAGTATGTGGCCTTCCCGCAAAGGAAACGGGGGGCCCGCTGGAAGGACTCAGACGAGGCGCGGCCCTGTCCGCGGTGGCGGGGAAGAATTTGTTTGGCTTTGTTTGGGGAGGGGGATGGGAGTAGGACGGAGGGCAAGGTCTGCCAGGGACCGTGTGAGGGTGGCGGCCAAAGCACTCTCAAATATGGAAAGGGCAGGAGCAGTGGGGACTAGGAAAGAAAAGAAGCAAGGGATCTTTCTGCAGCCGCAGGCCCCCAGCGCACCCCAGGGCTCCGGGAGCACCCAGGCCAGGGAGGAAGCCAGAGGGACCCTCTGGGACCCAGGTGCGGAGGCTGGAGGAACAGGAATCGTGGTGCCCGCGGGAGAAGCGGATGTTAGGGCAGTCGACACACCGTGACAGCATCCAGGGAGAGTCACCGATCCAGGGACGGTTTGTCGTGTTTCAGAAGAATTTCAGAAGCCTGGGAACACTGAGTGTGGAACGTGGGCACTGGGGCTGGCCGCAAGACACAGTGTAGGCACCTGCTGGATGCGGGTCCAGACGCCACGGACCCCGGGGCGGAAATCCTGTAACAACCAGAGACTTGAGATGAGACGCCGACACCTGCTGGGAGGGAGGGAAGAAGGTGCGGAGGCCGCAGCGAGTGCACTGCTGACCCGGATGGAGGAGTGTCTGGGCGCCTGAAGGGGAGTCCTGGACGTGGCAGAGGGACAAGCGGGAGGCAGCTGGGTGGTCTCGTCTAGAAGCAGAATTCCGATTCGTGTATTGGTCCCTTCCGTCACCCGGAGGTCTGTCTGAGCAGGACGCGTGTCTCCCTCAGAGCCCGGGCCTTCCCGACTTGCCTCCAGGGTCCTGGTCAGTGGGCAGCCCAGGCTGACCGTCGGGGAGACTAGTGACTGAAATGGGCCGAAACGTGTTAAAGAAGGTACATTTCATGAGTTCTTAAATATTTAAAAAACAGAAAGGGGAAACTCCGATGCGCCCTGGAAACTGTCACTGTTCTTGCTCCAGAAACAGGCAAGCTGGGTCAGCGGCACCCTGCCTCTCCTGGGGTGCGGCGGCCAAGCGGGGACAGGAGGCTGCTTCCCGGAGGAGGGCCAGCCTGCAGCCGATGGCGCGGGCCGCCAGGCCGGAGCCCGCAGCCCGCGGGGGCCCCAGAGCCAGCGGGGTCTCAGGCAGCGGGCCGAAGCCAGGGTGTGGGGGCCCGCGGGGCAAGCAGCCCGGCCCCTTCGGCAAGGAAAAGAAAGAAGAGGGAGGAGAGTGTTGTTTCTAAGGTTGGGGTGTGTTGACAGTCGCTGTTCACAGACCTGTGCGGAGCCAGACGCCTGGGAATTCTGAGCACTGACCCTTGGGCGCGAAGGCTGCTAGATCTTCGCTGATGACGGCATCGGGGTTCAGGTCCTCACAAGTGCTGCCTTGAGCGGCGTTCACAGGCGAGCTGTGTGACGTGTGGGGTCTGCCTCACTGCACGTGGAGGTGGGGAGGCCTGCAGAGGAGGCAGGCGGCAGCTGGTAGTCACTGAAATTGCGTAATGGGGGCGGCGGGGTGCATGGCTCAGTTTCTCAGCTTCTGTTGGAAAGTGTCCATAATAAAAGCATCCAAACGTCGATGCCCCCAAGGAGCTGGCACTGCAGTGTTCCGTGCTTGTGTGGAGCAGATGGACAAGAAAACTGCAGTCGATGGAAGCAAGGGGCGGTCCGTGAGGGGGTTCTCGCTGAGACATGCGGGGTGGGCGCTGAGAAGCTGAGCCAGGACCCCAGGGGCCCAGAGCCCGAGGGGAGCGCTGCTGCTCCTCGAGAGACCTCAGCCTGCAGGCGGCTGGGGTGTGCAGGCCCGTGTGACGCCTCTGGGGGTTTTCATCGAGGCCAAGGGGCACCAGCTGACCAGAGCTCAGCCCGCGAGCCAGGGAGAGATGATGGTGGCAGGCGTGCGTTTGGGGCTAATCTGGGGGAGTCCACGGAAGAGGGGTCTCATTCCGAAGCTGCTGGGGACCCTCGGTCCTACTCAGGGGAGGCGGCCTACAGAGTGCCCCCATCTGCCTCTCCGGGTCCCCCCAGCTGCCCCGACTGCGGGGGTGTCCATTCTGGGCCCATGGCCAGCATGCTCTCCCCTCCCACGGCGCCCAGAGCAGAAGAAGGCCAGCAGCGAGGACCTTCAGCCTCTGCCCACCTGTGCGGGGACAAGGAGAAAGGGCCGTCTGAGAAGAGCCCACCGCAGCCTCGGGCTTGCTCAACAAGCCCAGCAATATTTCAGTGAAAAGGCAATTTCACATCTGAATGACTGTGGTCAGACCACTTGCTAGCAGACAGCTCCCCTGGGCCCGCGATGCGTCACTCCCAGCCGCTCTTCCTGCCGCACCCCTGGGTTCCGGGCAGCCCAGGACCTTGGAGAACTGAATCTAGCTCAGTCTCGGGGACTCGGGAGGCCCGAGCTGGAAATCTGCTGAGAGAATACATTGCAACACAGCAAGCTACGTGGGCTGTGTTCTCAGCGTGTGCTCTGTGCCACGAGGGCGTGTTGCCTCAAAGCAGAAATGTGCCGGCATCAGCAGGGAGCATCTGGGTGGGGTGGGCAGCGCCCGCTGCGCCACGAGAGCCCAATCACGCCCGCACCCCCCGCCCCAGCACCCGTGGCCGGGGAGGGTCCCCCGCGGCAGAACCTGGGGGTGGCCAAGGGCTACCCGGTGGGCCGCACCGGCGCGGATCTCAGACCTCCCACTCGGGGGCGAGGGGGCCGAGCCTCCTGCGGGAAGCTCCCTCTCTCGGGGAGTTCTGGGCCGTGGTTGGAGGCTGCCTGTCCTGTGAACCCTAGATTCGGTGGAGTTTGAGAAGGGCATCCTTAGGACCCCAAATGGATTCATTTGTTTATGCAAAAGGAACTCCTTGGGCGCCCGCCTTCCACCCCGTGCTCTGCTGGACATGGGATGACATGGTGGCCTCATAGGGTGGGTGTGGCTCTGCCCCGTGTCCCCGGCCGGCAGAGGACAGTGACCACGCCCCGGTCCACGTCAGATTCAGGCATGAGGCCTGGGAGCTTGTGGCAGATCCTCTGGCCTCAGAGGGAGGAAAGGCCTGAGGGAAGGACGCTCGGCCAGGGCTCTGTGTCCTTCCAGGGGCCGCCTGCCATGTCAGGGCTGCTGGGTCGTGGCCTGCCCACTGTCCTGTGTGGTGGCTGGGGGCCGGGCCGCTGTCGTGGTGAAGCCCACACTCCTGCTGAGGGCGGTCCCCCAGCCTCTCTCGGAGAGACTGTCCCCGCCGCTGTCTGGGGCAGGGGTCTCCGCTCGCTCATACCTGCACGTCCCCCCCAGCTGCCCTGGAAGGGCCCAGTCTGGGGTGACGCTCTAAGGGTGCTCCCACGGCTGACCACCCAGGCCCTGGAGGCCTTCCAGGGTTCCCGAACAATCGTAGGAAACGTGTGTTCATTTGACCCGTGTTTGCTGAGTCTTTACCGTGACTGCCGAGACGCTCTGAGCAGGAGCGTGCTGGTGGCCCGAGCGACGGGCTTTGGTGTCACCGTTGACTGGCCCCAGTCATGGGTTCACTCATCCCCTAAGACTGACAGCACCCACTGACACTCTCTCCCGTTTCCCCACGACTTGCTGCGGGGAAGAGGTGCCATAGAGCAGAGAAGCCGATGCCGGGCCTGCGGGGCGTGGAGGGAGGGCCCCTTCACTCCGGGGCCTCAGAGCTCCGATATGGTGACCACAGGTGCAGTAGAAGTTACCAGTGGTCGGGAGAGTTTTCCAAGGACGCTGTGCCGGGGTTTTCTGCATCCCGGGAAGACTGCATGTCGATGCCTGTGTGTGGGGCCTGTTACCGTCCACTCTGCTCAGCTGCTCTGGTCCAGCTTTCTGACCCGCTTCCCAGACGCCGGGAAGTTGCAAGGGGACATGGGCAAGCGCCCAGGGTGGCTGGGGCTGCAGGTGACCGCCAGCCCCCCGAGGCCCCCCAGCGAGTTATGGTTAACTGCTGGGGACTTATGTTTACTCCCCTTCCTACCCTGTTCCCTTTGGGAAGAATCACCACACACTGCCCACTCTGAGGGGTGCACGCTTCTTGGGGCACCTGTGTGGCCCAGTCGTTGGGATAATACAACTAAGGGTTGAGCCCCACGTTGAGTGTAGAGATTACTTGAAGAAATGCAGTTAAAAGTAAAAAGGGTGCATGCTTCCTTTTAGGCTAATGTTTCTTGGGCGTCTGCTCATGTTAGAAGGAGCTGGGGATTCTCTCTGCGCCAGGCGGTGCCCTGTCGCTCGTCTCTAGCACAAGGGGTTTGACCCGTTTCCTCCTTGATGTGCGTGAGGGTGTAAATAGGATCGAATAGGTCAGCGTGCATGCCACCGCTTGTGCCCACCAAGAGCGAGGGCGGGCGCCCCAGCCCTGCCCCCCAGATCATCGCCAGCTCTGGGCTTTGGCTATCCGATCGCAGTGTCATTTTGATGCTTAGCTCTCCTTCCGAGTGATGACGCATCTCCTATGTTCAAGGGCACTTGCATTTCTTGCTTTGGTGCCTGTCTTCATGGATGGGCCGAGCTCCCTGTGCGGCCCAGCCCCTCAGCTGTGGTGCGAGTAGGCCGTGCCTCATCTGTCTTTTCCCCTTGGGGCCATGAGTTTTTAAGGGAAAATTTTTGTCTTTTCTTTTATGACCTGTGGATTCTGTAGGCGATAAGCAGCTTTCCTGCCCAGGCTCTTAGGGTCTTCCCCTTCCCATTCACGTTTCCAGCCCTTCCAGGACCGGGCTGGCGTTTGCTGAGGTGTGTGCCTTATCTCCAGCGGCTGCCTGCTCACTAGGGAGCCGTCTGTGTGCAGTGTGGTTTCCACCTTGCTTTCGGCGGCCCCTTCCCGTGGCCCATCCCATGCTTCTGGCGAGGCATGTGCTGCGACGTAGGCCCTGTGTGCCTGTCACACCCCCACTCTGCAGACTGGTGCCTTGAGGCCTGGAGACCTGGTCTTTCCCTGGTGCCCGTGGCCAGATGGCTCTGCCCAGGACTGCCAGCTCTGTGACCAGCTGTCAGTGTCCCCTTCCCTCCTCCTCCTCGGGGTGAGCTGAGCAGGAACGTCTAGAGGACGACGCGTCCCGGACTCACCTCGTGCCCACACCTCAAGGCCTGCCACGCACTACTGCCTGGCCGACCGTCTGGGCGAGTAACAGGGTCTCTGACCTGAGATGAAGTCCCTGGTCCTTCCCTACCCTCCCCAGCATCAAGTGCTTGGCAGAAATGGGGGTGCTCCTTGCCTCTTCCCTGCCCGGGAACATCCTGGCCCTCTGGGTGGACCTCACTGCCTTCCCAAACATCTGTCCGGCACGGCACCGAAGCGCCCCTGTCCTCATCTGCCCAGCTGAGCCATGAGCGCCTGAGGCGGAGCTGGGCTGCTTCTCAGGGTCCCCGGGGCTCTGCAAGGGACTGGAGGGGTGTCGTGCCCTTCAGAAGCGCCCACGGATCACCGAAGCTCGTTCCCGAGAGCTGCGCACGCACGGCTTGGGTTGGTGTCTAGATCTAGTGGCTTGTGGTGTCGCCTGTGGTCAGTACTTGCTTTTGCCCCTCTGAGTCTGCCTTGCACACAGCTCTTCCCAGAGGCGTGTGGGGGACAGCCCCGCCGTCTCCTGACCCTGGGGGTGTCCGTGTGGCCCTCCCTAGTCACCTGTTCTCCCCGCACCGTCTGTGGCCCACACCCCGCCCAGCAGGGCCCGTGCTGGGCGAGTGTGCAGCAGGCGCGCTCTGTCCTTCTCTCCGAAGCCCCTCTTCTGGTGCCTCTCACGCTCTCTCTCCTTCCCCTCCCCCGGTTCATGGCCAGCCAACCGCTTGGGGATGTGAGTGGCTCATTGCTATTCGTGCTGGAGGTATCGGTCTTCTTCTAGGGGACTCCAGAAAGTCAGCGACTGCTCAGACCACCCCTGTTCCCCAGGCGGCTTCCGACACCGGTTCGGTGAGCAGGGACGTGGGCCTGTGGCAGCTGTGGGGCTCTGCAGGTCTCTGGGCACAGATCCCGGTGGGACAGAGCAGCCCGTGTCCCCTGCTGGCTCCCACGTGCCGCGGGGCCGAAAGCACCATCTCTACGCCGTGCAGCCCAGGCAAACGGCCCAGCCTGTCTCGGGTTTGCCTGGGGTCTCCGGCCAAGGCTGTGGGATGCCCGCCGAGGGGGCGCGGGGTCTGAGTCACATGCCGTCCCTGAGAGCAAGCCTGTACGTGTGGGCGGCCTCCTCCTCGAGCCGGTCCCCCTGCCCTGCAGGGTCCCAGGGTCACGCTCCAGCATCCAGGCGGGCGCCTCATTCGAGCACGTGCGGCCGGGAGAGGGGCTCCCCCCGGAAACATGCCATTCAGTTTAAGTTACTTCCGGAAAAGACAAGTTTAATAAACGCATGTCTGTCCTACGTGTGCTGCGATTTCTATGGCAACAGCCATGGCTGTGGGTCGCCGCTTTGTGGGGTCTGCCCGCGTAACCCGCGAAGGAAAGACGAGCCTCAGTGCCCCTCGCCTCCTTTAATAAGACAACCGATCTCATCTCTTTTAGGTTATCAGGGAGCTCGAACTCAGTCATACTCAAAATACCACGCTGAGCGGTAATGAGTGACAACGATTCCTTCAAAAGGAAAAACATCAAGCTTAAGATCCGGAAGTTTCCGTCTGTGTCGGTGGGGTTTGGGCCAGACGACGGAGCCGGGATTGCCCCGGCAGGGAGAGGGTCCGCCCTGGGCAGGAAGCCCTCCCCCGCCCATCCCTCTCCCCCACTTCCCTTCTGTTACTTGTGTGAAGAGCCAAGGCCTCACGGGGGAACTGGGGGTAGTCGTAGTTACCCCAGGAGCAAGGGCGCGCTTTCCCTAGTGACGGACCTTCTGCTGGATGACTTACCCCCTGAGAATGTCGAGGCAGAGACAGACAAACACAAGAGGTTAGTCTGCAGTGTGGACGGGCCCTGCTGCCTCCACACTATTCTGGATTCACTCCTCCCTCCTTTGATGTGACCGCTGAGCCTCACTCCCGTCTACCTGCACCTCACACCCCTCCTGAGGGTCCCAAGGGACTGGGCTGCCTGGGGTGGTCTTGTCCACTCTGTCAACAAACACGATTCTCCAGAGTCTGGGCTCAAAACACCACCCTACCCCCACCCCACGCAGAGAGACCCTAGGAAGTTGTGTGGTAGAGGGGAGAGTCCCAGGCAGGAGTAGATCTCTGGGGTGGAGGGGAGAGTTCCAGGCAGGGGTGAGGATCTGGGGGAGAGGAGAGATTTCCTGGCAGGAGTAAGTATCTGGGGTACAGGGGAGAGTTCCAGGCAGAGGTGGGTCTCTGGGGTAGAGGAGAGAGTTCCTGGCAGGGGTGAGGATCTGGGGGAGAGAAGAGAGTTCCAGGCAGGAGTAAGTATCTGGGGTACAGGGGGAGAGTTCCAGGCAGAGGTGGGTCTCTGGGGTAGAGGAGAGAGTTCCCGGCAGGGGTGAGGATCTGGGGGAGAGGGGAGAGTTCCAGGAAGGGCTGAGGATCTGGGGTAGAGGGGAGAGTTCCTGGCAGGGGTGAGGATCTGGGGTAAAGGGAAGAGTTCCAGGCAGGGGTGAGGATCTGGTGTGGAGGAGAGAGTTCTAGGCAGAGGTGGGTCCCTGGGGTAGAGGAGAGAGTTCCAGGCAGGGGTGAGGATCTGGTGTGGAGG
>PITA01027638.1:8345-20712 GCA_004023965.1 Spilogale gracilis | reverse complement strand
CAAAAACAACACCAAAAAGCAGCAAACCCTGAGGAAGAGGGAGAATCTGATTTCCAGAGTTTGCACATTATTCCATTCAAATGTCCAGTGTTCATTAAAAAGGAAAAAAATCCCAAGACATACAAAAAAACATTAAGAATGGCCTATTCAAAGGAAAAAAAAAAGAAAAAAAATGTCCCTTAAAAAGATGGAAGGCATATCTACTAGGCAAAGACTTTAAAACTAAACAGTCTTAAAGATGCTCAAAGAACTAAAGGAAGATGTGGGAAAAGTAAAGAAAATACATGAATGAAATGGAAATTTCAGTAAGGGGATTAAAAAAAAAAAAAACTAAAAGAAACCAAAAAGAAACGCAGCAGCTAAAAATTAAAACAACTGGAATGAAAAGTTCATGTGAGGTATTTAAAGTCATATGTGAGCAGACAGAAGAAATAATAGCAAACTTGAAGACAGGACACTGGAAACTTTAGTCTGAGGAACTAGAAAAGAAGAAGACTGAGGGAAAGCCAGCAGAACCTAAGAAACCTGTGGGACACTATCAAATGGACCAACATACACATCATGGGAGTCTCAGAAGAAGAGAGAAAAAGGAGCAGAGAAAATATCTGAAGAAAAAAATGGCTCAAGATTTCTCAAATTTGATGAATATCAACATTCACAAAACACAACAAACTCCAAGTAAGATGAACTCAAAGACATACGCCGAGACACACTATAATAAAACAGCAAGATATAACCCTCATATAAAATGGATCCTTAACAAAATAGTCAGATTTCTCCTTAGAAACTGTGGAGGTTAGAAGACAGGGACCTATATATCAGTGGGCTAAAAGAATGGTCAACCAAGAATCCCATACTGAGCAATCCTGCCCTTTGAAAGTAAGAGAGAAATTAAGGCATTCCCAGATGAACCTAAACTTAGGGACTCTGTGGCCACCCTGCAAGAAATGCTCAAGGAATTCCTGCAAGGTGAAACAGAACAGCATGAGGCAGTAAGTCAAAACCATATGGAGAAATGAAGATCTCAATACAGACAAATACATGGGGAATTATAAAAGCTAGTATTACTGTAACTTGGGTTGTAACTCCAAATCTCGTGTCTATATAAGAGGCTAATGCGTTTAAAAGAATTATTGGTTTATGTTTCAGTATTCACAATATATAATGTTGTTATTTTGTGATATCAACAACCAAAAGGGGTAGGAACAGACCTATAAAGGAGCAGACATTTTATATGCTATTAGTTAATATGGTACAAATTGAGATTAGAGTTTTATAACTTCAGGATGTTAAAGGTAATCCCCATGGTAACCACAAAAAAAAAAATCTATAGAGGGGCACCTGGGTGGCCTAGAGTGTCCAGCTCTTGGTTTCAGCTCAGGTCTTGATCTCAGGGTCGTGAGATTGAGCCCTGCCTCAGGCTCCACACTCAACGGAGAGTCTGCTTGAGATTCTCTTCTTCTGCCCCTCTCCTACCCGCACGCACACACTCACGCTCTCTCTCAAATAAATCGTTAAAAAATATAGAAAATGGCTATAAAATACACAAAAGGAAATGAGAAAAGAATTTAAATATTTCACTACAAAACATCAACTATAAGCAAAAGAACAGTAATGCAGGAAGTGAAGGACAAAAAAAACAACAACACTATAGGCCATTTGGAAAACAAATAGCTCAATGACAGAAGTTAAGTCCCTCTTAAGTAATTACTTTAAATGTAAATATGGTAAATTCCCCCAAAAGACTGAGATTGGCAGAACGAATAAAATCACATAATCAACTACATGCTATCTACAAGAGACTCACTTTATACCCAAAGATACAAAAAGCGTAAAATGTGAAACAATGGAAAAAGATATTCCACGCAAATAGTAAATCCAAAGAGAACAGGGTTGGCTATACTAATATCAGACATAATAGACTTTAAATATATAAAGTTTACAAGAGACAAAGAAGGACATTATATATTAATAAAACATTCAATATGGCAAAAAGACAACAATTACAAACATTTATACACTTAATGATAGACCATCGAAATATGAAGGAAGCAAAAATAAACTACTGAGAGTACACCAAAAACAAAAGCTTCTGCAAAGCAAAGGAAACTAGCAATAAAACTAAGAGACAACCTACCGAATTAGAAAAATAATTGCCAATGACAATGTGATAAACGGTTAATACCCAAAATATATAAAGGACTTATACAACCTATCACCAAAAAAAAAAAAACAACAAAAAACCCAAACACAAAATAATCCTATTAAAAAATGGGCAGAAAACATGAACAGGATGGCCAAGAGACACATGAAAAGATGCTTAATATCACTCATCATCAGAGAAATGAGCATCAAAAACACAGAGACATCTGTCGGAATGAGTAAAATAAAAAGCCCAAGACAGAATAAGTGTTGGCAACGATGTGGAGAAAAATGAACCCTTGTGCACTGCTGATGGGAAGGCAAACTGCTGCAGCCCCTGTGGAAAATGGTGTGGAGGTTCCTCAAAAATTAAAAATAGAATTACCATATGCTCCAGTAATCTCACTACTGGATATTTGCCGAAAGAATATGAAAGCGCTGATTCAAAAAGATATGTGCACCTCTATCTCTACCACAGTGTTATTTACAATAGCCACATTATGGAAGCAGCCCAAGTGTCCACTGATAGACAGATGAATGGGAAGAAGTGACATACATATACACAATGGAATATTACTCAGCCATAGAAAAGAGTGAAATCTTGCCATTCACAACAACATAGATGAATCTAGAAAGTATAATGCTAAGAGAAGTAAGTCAGAGAAAGACAAATCCCATATGATTACAGTCAGGAACAAAACAAAACAGTCAGGAAAAAAAAAAAACAAAGAAAAAAGGGACAAAGAAAGAAACAGACTCTTAAATAGAAAGAACAAGCAGATGGTTATCAGAGGGGAGGTGGGTAAGAGGAGGGGGGAAATAGGTGAAAGGCATTAGAGTACACTTAGCATGATGACCACTGAGTAAGGTACAGAATTACTGAATCACTATATCGTACACCTGAAACTAAATTAAGGGAACACTGTATGTCAACTATACTGGACTTAAAGAAAATAACTGGTAATTTCAGATCACAAAAACATATATATGAAGGAAAAATGGACAGAATTGAAGGGAGAAATACAGTTCCACAATGATACTTGGAGATGTCGGTACCCCACTCACAGCAATGCACAGAATAACCATAAGGAAGGAAGCAAGAGAATTTCAACATGTAAAAGACAGACGCAAAGCACTTCCTCCAACAGCACACGCTTTCTTCTCAAGCGCACACAGGACGTTTTCGAGGGTAGACCAGATGTCAGGTCACAAATTAAGTCTTAAGACTTAGAACGATAGCTATCATACAAAAATCTTCTCTGAACACAGACAGATGAAGTCAGAAAATATTCAGCAATTCCACTTATACAAAGCCAAAGGAACTGAAAGCAAGATTTCAAAGAGACATTTACACACCCACACTCATAGCCACTTTATTCACAATAGCGACAAGGTGCAAGTGACACAAATGTCCATCAAGAGAAGAATGGAAAAAGAAGATGTGGCATACACACACAGTGGCAAATATTCAGTCTTGAAAAAGAAGGAAATCTTGACATGCGGCAGCATGGATGAACCTTGAGGACATTCTGCTCAGGGAAATAAGCCAGTCACAAAATACAAATACTCTATGATTCAACCGGCCCAAGGTATTTACAGTAGTCAAAGTCATAGAGAAATTTTGGTGTAATGTGCTAATGGTTGCCAGCGGCTGGGGCAGAGTACATTGGGGAATCACTGTTTAAGGGGTACAGTTTCAGCTCGACAAGTTGAAAGGGTTATGGGGATGGAGGTGGAGAGGGTTACACAGCAAGGTGACATGTACTTACTACTACTGAACCCCACACTTTAAATGGCTAAGACGGAAAATTTTGATATGTGAATTTTATCACAATTTTTAAAAATACACACAAGTGTTGGTGAGCACGTGGAGAGACTGGAATCCTCATATCACTGGGGGGAACGTGAAATAGTGCCGTCTCTGTGAAACAGTCCGACAGTTCCTAGGAAGGTCAAACATAGAGCCACCATGTATCCAAGCAATGCCAGTTTTACCCCAGGGAAATACATACATACATAAAGCTAGTTGCTTTGCTGCGGTGTCAACTCATTCCTAATCTAGGCCAAAGGTGTAAACGCACAAGAATGGTACCGGGTGCACTGCTGGGTCATAAGCTCAGTCTACCATCAGGCAGAATGTAACTGCCTATTCTATAGGAATACAGGGACACAAATGTTCGCAGCAGCACTGTCTGTTAATAGCCAAGAACTATGAACAACCCAAATGGCCATAAACTGGGGAGCAATGGAATATATACACGCAACGGAATGTTAACCACTACTCACCACAAATGAAGGACTGACACATGCTCACAGGCACAACCCTGAAACGCCATGCTGAGTGAAAAAGCTAACACAGAAGGCCACATAGTGCATGATTCCTTGTATACTAAATGTCTAGAAAAGGCAAATCTATTGACAGAATGTAGATGGGTCATTGCCTAGGCCTAGGGGTTTGGGGGGAAATGGGGAGTGGCTACTAATAGGGACAGGGTTCCCTTCTGGGCTGACGAAAATATTCTAAAATTGACAGTGATGATGACTGGCATGGCTTTATGACTATAATAACAACACCTCAATTGTACACTTTAAATGAACTACATGGTGTGTCAATTGTATTTCCATAAAGCTGTTATAAAATAAGTAAATAAACTGGGGTGCCTGGGGGGCTCAGTCAGTAGGGCGTCTGCCTTCGGCTCAGGTCATGATCCCAGAGACCCGGGATCAAGTCCCACATCGGGCTCCCTGCTCGGCGGGAAGCCTGCTTCTCCCTCTCTCACTCCCCCTGCTTGTGTTCCCTCTCTGGCTGTGTTTCTCTCTGTCAAATAAATACACAAAATCTAAAATAAATAAGTAAATACATACATACATAAAGCTAGTTGCTTTGCTGCGGTGTCAACTCATTCCTAATCTAGGCCAAAGGTGTAAACGCACAAGAATGGTACCGGGTGCACTGCTGGGTCATAAGCTCAGTCTACCATCAGGCAGAATGTAACTGCTCAGGTCATTATTTAAACTTTCTGATCCTCAATTTGTACACCTTTTTTATACGGATTAATAAAACCTAGCAATGCATGACACATAGTAAGCTCATATATGGTACTTGTTATTAGTAGCGCTTTTAATAATTCTGTGTAAGTAACATCATGACTGTCTAGTAAAAAAAGCTCTTACTGTAAGAAGACAGATGTGTGTTCCTCAGAAGTATCAAAACGATCTCTATCCATGGCAGCCGTAACACAAAGGAGCTCAATAACTCAATGAACATTATTGTTCGTTGCTGTCAGTTCAATGAACGTTTTTTAAGAGCATGCTCAGGTGGCAAAGCACTGGTTTGGGTTGAATTTCCCAGTGCCCACGACTTGTTTGGCCTACACAGGGGATTTTTTTTTTTTTTAAGACTTTATTTACTTATTTGACAGAGAGAAACACAGCCAGAGAAGGAACACAAGCAGGGGGAGTGAGAGAGGGAGAAGCAGGCTCCCCGCTAGCACGGGCCCTCATGCGGGGCCTCATGCGGGGCCTGATCCCAGGACTCCGGGATCACCACCTGAGCCGAAGGCAGATAATTAACAACTGAGCCACCCAGCAGCCCCAGGGGATTTTTTTTTTAACTGAATTAATTAGCAATATTTAAGAACAGAAAGATTTCACTTAAAATGCAGGCTTCTGGATTCTCTTGGAAAAATAGGAGGTTTTGCTAACACTGGGCCACATTCCCTGTGGATCCTATAGGTGGAACCTACGGAGTCTCCACGAGAGACTGCATAGCTCCCGTCACCTCCCTGGCCCTAAACAGCATAAGCATTTGCAGTATCTGGGCTGTCCCACACTGGAGATACTGATAGACATCAGCCCTAGCTATCAGTCTTCTGGAGCTCAGAGAATACCATGTTGTAATGAAATAGCCATAAGAAATAGCTGGGGTCACTTAATATCAGCCAGATTTTACAGAAAGGGAAACAAAGCAAACTGTATCAGTCACACTAATTGACACATGCCTAAATTATTATGAAAGTATAGGACCACTTCTAAATATCTATAAGAACTTAATTACAGTTAAAAGTAATGGTGAATCAGGGAAGTAATGTTCATTACCACCACGCTCTGAATAACTAAGAAATAATAAAGAAGTTGAATAGACAGTACCGCTTCCAACTTCTTTTTATACACGGAAGAAAGGAGGAGACTCCTTAATAAAGTGATACAAAATGAAGCATGAGCTATATTTGCTTATCAAACAAACATCTATCATTTATTCTAATATAGAGAGCTTCTTCAGAAAATTACCAGACTCTACTTTCACAGAAAACACAGTTATTAAAGAGCCCTAAGGTGAGAGAGGGAAGGTTGAGGATCGTTTCTAGGAATCATGCCAGGTTCCTGTGTGTTTAATCTGTCCTTGGACTGACCTGGCCCCATTAATCAAACCAACTGGTTGTCTGGGAAAATAACATGTTTTCATGACCTGAAAAACAGATATTAAAGGGAAACTATGATGTCATGGAGAAAAAGAAAGCAAAGACTACGATAAAGTTAGCTGTATTTTCTCCCTTTCTGTGGTGTTCCATGAAAAGTAATAGACCAAGGTCTTCATTGCCCTTCTGCAACTGTACCTGCTTGAACAGGTTAAGCTAATCGGTGTGTTTACACAATGATGTGAAATAATTTCAGTATTGATACCGATTCTAGATCTGTTTATGCTTAAGTGCACACGACTTACGCATTCTTTATAAAGCTGTGTGTGTTGAAAAAAGATGGAAATAAAAAATCTTCCATTATACATGGGAGCTTCCACTTCTTAAGAAATAAAACACAAAGATGAATATAAGTTCAAGAAATTCATATCTGGCCTCTATCTTTAATATCAGGCTTAAGATAAGAGGCTGAACAAACCCCCCACCCTCTGTACCCGTTTCAGTGCCTGGCACCCAGGAGCCATGCAAGAAATACCAGGCTTTAATTGAAAGCCACTAGGTAGCCATGTAATAAAACACCTTTCTCTTGCAAAATATTTGTAATATTTTTTTTCAAATTTAAGTTGTGGCATGTGAAACTGAAATCATCTTCAAGGTTGTATTTATTCTTATGTTTCCTAGATGTCAGTCTTAGCCATTGGGATTTCTAGGTTTTCCTTCTGTGGAAGAATAATGGATACTTAAGTCCATGTTGCTCTAGTTTATTTTTATAACCTCAGGAACTAGTGCCACATTGGGAATAGAGGAGTTACACAACAAATGTTTTAGAATAAATTAATCTAGCTTTTATATTAATAAGCTACTTCTCTGTTCTGGACTTAATTAAAGTAATGATTAAATAAATACTTAGTAAACAATGAGTTAGTTAACTCATAATTACTATTCAACAAGAAGTAATCCAAACAAACCTTAAACGTATCCTTTTCTCCCTGTCCCGGTTGGCAGCTTTAGTTGTATGACCTCTGATTTGCAGAGAGAGCTTGGTTTTCTTCAGACTTTCTAACTCTGAAACAATGGTTTGATGAAAGGGCCCTCTCGTGCTTATATTTTCAGCAGAGAATATAAACTCTACTCTCTCCTTGGATGGCTGTCAAAGTTACCTTAAATTATCAATATAGACTTTTGGTCTCTTTATTTCTGCTGGATAATATGACTTCAAATTCTCTGCTATCTAATCCTCATTCCCCTTCCATTACCAGAAAAAAGAAAAAGAAAACAAAACCAAAAACATAGCTACTACCAACATCACTACAACACTCCATATCGGGAGTACCAACACCAGGATGAGATTTATTGCACACTCTGTCCTCCAACAGCAGAATATGTATTCTGTTCAAGAGTGTATGGAACATGTATAGCCTGGGCTATAAGACAATCTTCAAAAAATTTTAAAAACTGAAATCATATAGAATGTATTCTCCAACCAAAATGGAATAAAGTAGGAATCAGTAAGAGAAAGATAACAGGAAAATCTACAAATATTTGGAAAGTAAACAAGATGCATGTAAATAATCCAAAGGTCAAAAAAAGAAGTCAAAACGAAATTTTAAAAAACACATTTAACTGAATAAAAATGAAAATGAAACAAACACTGTAAGATACACCTAAAGCAGTGCTCTGAGGGAAACTTATAGTATGGAATGAGTACATAAAACAAGAGGAAACTTCTCAAATCAGTAAACTCTCACCTCAAGAACCTAGAAGAAGGGCAAAATAAACCCAAAGAAAGAAAAAGGAAGGAAATTACAAAGGTAAGAGCAGATAAAAAGAGACTGAAAATAAAAAAATAGAGATTAATTAAACCAAGAGCTAGTTCTTTTAGATTAATAAAATTCACAAACTTCTAACAAGACTGACAAAAAAGAAGACACAATACACAAACATTAGTAATGAAACAAGATGTCACTACAGAACCCCCTCCCCCAACATAAGAAGGCCAATAAGGGAACTCTATAGACATAAGTTTGACAATTCAGACAAGATGGGCCATTTGCTCAAAAAACCACAAACTACCAAAATTCACACAATATGAGATGGATAACTTCAACAGCCCTTAACCATTAAGGAAATTGAATTTGCAATTTCAAAACTACCAAAAGAGAATTCTCCAGGCTCAGAGAATCTCACTTAAGTATTCTACCAAACGTTCAAGAATTAACACCAATTCCACATAATCCCTTCCAGGAAATTAAAGAGGAAGAAATACTTCTCTACTCTTTTTTTTTTTTTTTAAGATTTTATTTATTTATTTGACAGAGAGAAATACAGCTAGAGAGGGAACACAAGCAGGGGGAGTGGGAGAGGGAGAAGTGGGCCCAACATGGGACTTGATCGCAGGACTCTGGGATCATGACCCCGGCAGGCCAAAGGTAGATATTTAACTGACTGAGCCAACCAGGTGTTCTGAAGGGATCATAAACTTAAATTTAAAATGTAAAACTATAAAACCTAAAACAATAGAAGAAAATCTTCAAAGAGTTCTTATTCTTAGACTTGACCTGAAAAACATGATCCATAAAAGGGAAACAAATCAATAAATTGGACCTCATCAAAATTAAAAACTTCTGTCCTGCAAAGAACCTGGTTAAGAGCTAAAAGGGAAAACCAGTCAGAAAACAGATTTGCAAACCACATGTCTAAAGAAGGACTGGTATCTTCTGAAAATTAAGCTGAGTGAGAAAAGCAATCCCAAACACACTATTTCCAATTTTATAAAACTTTTTAAATGACAAAATTATATGGAGAACTAGAGGGAAAGGAAGGAGTGGGGACAGGAGGGCAGTGGGTGTGGCCATAAAAAGGACAACATAAGGGATCTTCGTGGCGATGGGAAATGTCTGCATTTTGACTGTATCAATGTCAATATCCTAGTTGTGATGTTGTATCCTATCATGTAAATATCAGTATACTACATCATGCATGTATATCTCCAATTATCTCAAAATAAAAAGTTCAATTCAAAATATTAATAAGCAAAGATTTAAAACTCCTCACAAATACAATCAGATATTGCCTTGACTCTCAAATCCCCACTCCCTTCTCCAGCAATTCCTGCCTCTTCCATGTCCCGTGTCCACTATGACCAACGTTGCTCCAGTTAATGAAAACAAGCTATGAAGCACCGCCTTCCACACAAACGATTGCTGGGATTTGGCCATGCCTTTCGGCTGAATATCCCCGCGGTGGATGTAGCAGGGTCCGAAGGAGAGCCGAGGACCAGTCCCAGAAGTCTGCATGAATTCCAGGACAGATTACCCAGTCAGGCACCAGCAAGCAGCTGTGGTCACCTGCCTTTGAGGCCATCAGTCATTATTAGCCCTCTCTGTACCGCTTCCTTTGAAACCATTCACCTAACCCTTGAAATATTTCCACTATCTGCATCACACTGTGGAAGAAGCCTGGGGTGCTGCAGTCATAACACCATACATGAGACAGCCGTGAGAGACAGCCGTCCAGGCACCGATTCTCCTTGCTCTGTCCTCCACATGAAAGCAGCAGATGCCGTCAGATATGCCCCGCGGGTTCTGAGATGAGGATCACTACTTCATCATCTTCCTTCCCCTCTTGCCAAATGGCAGCCTTGAAAACATGAGGCAGCCAATGGGCAATGCTTCCCAAGTCCCTTTGCCCTCCGGTGACACAACAACTGATCTGAAACCATCCAGATCTCCAGGTGAGCAGTTGGGGGCGGGGGAAACCTGCCACGGCTCTGAATTTCCCCCTCATCTGTAGGATTCTCCCAATGGGCACCCCTCTTTCCGACTAACAATCCAGGAAAAGTGGGTTCCAAGCTCGTTCTTTCTTAGTCCTGCAGTGGTGCATTTACACAAGGCAAAGGAAGATTTGTAAAGAAGCCTGTGTCGTAACTGGTCGCTGGGGGACCCAGTTCCCTTTAAACAATCACATAAAAGAACATTCCCTGTTTGGAAGACACAGTGACAAAAACACATGCTTGCAAGAGTTCGGTGGGTTTTTTATTCCTTCTCTCACTAACGACTAAACTGGTCTTCCCAGGTGCCCTGGATGTCCACAGAGAAGGTGGCTATCCCCGCTCAGGACGAGGAGGGACTGGGAACCCTCCTGCTGAGCCAGGTCTCCTTTCAGAGTGTTCGTTATCCCAGACTGATCTACACAGATACCCGCTATCTTCATCTCAGAAGAAAAGTGTTCCAAGTGACACAAAGGGTTCTTAAAAGTAAGACCTGGCCTCTGCAGTTGGCTTTCCAGGAAAGCCAAGAAAAGAGCACTGTCTTACTGACAATAGGCCATTTCCTTCTTCCCTTAGAGATTCTTCATCCCAGCAGGAAAGAAAAACTAAGAGATTGGCAGTATCTGCCCTTAAAAATGAAAAAAAGGGTATTAAACTCCTATAGCACAAAATCAAGAGAACTGTAATCATCCACTTGAGTAATTTCAATTCAGTAGTCCAGCATGCACCAAAATCTAATAAACCACTTTGCTTTAGAATAATTGTCACATGGGGTTTGATTTAATTAATCTCAGCAGGCTTGAAAACAGCCCCCAGGAAGTCAGGGCGATCAACTTCCTTCAGATGTGCTAGAATGAAAATATAAGGTAACTACGCTCCCAAATCAAGACATATTTAGGCAGTGGTGGTGATTTCCTATGTTCTGACCTATCTACCTGTAAGCACTGACCGTGTAATGCTAGATCGTTCTGGCTTCTGTGTACCACTGGAAGGCTTCTGGGTCAGCACCTTGGGTCAGATTAAAAACAAAGATTAGTAAAAGCAGAAAGAGTTTTTGCTTCCTCCTCCGAGTTTCCTCCATGTTAGAAGGAAAGCAGACCACAGTCTCAGAGCCCCGGGCATTTTTTCGAATTTTGAGTGGAATTACCAGGAGACCAGATGACCTTGCACCCCAACCGCTGGTGGGCAGAAGAAAGCATACATACCCTCTCCCTTCTCCTGAGTCCCACTGCCCGGGAAGAAGAGTCTAGCCCAGAAAGAAAAGTCGAGAGGAAGTGAACCTTCATCACTTTCCTCCCACCCAAGAGTGAGATCTAACGAGAAAAGGTGAGACTCGCAGGGGGCGGGAGGGCTCAGCTCTGCCAGTTACCGCTCGGACTTGACCCCGCTCGGACTTGACCCCGCTCGGACTTGACCCCGCTCGGACTTGACCCCGCCGTGTGCGCTCAGCAGTGCCTCACCCCGGCCAAGCTGCATCTGCGTCTACGAATGAATGGTCCCGACGCCTTAGGGGGCACGACACCGGTCCCCGCGCCTTAGGGGGCACGGCATTGTCAGGACCCAAGGGCCATCCCGGCGCACGGAAGCACAGGACAGCGGCCAGGTGCGCGCGGCATTGCAAAAGCTGAGCCGGAGACAAGTCCCTGCCTCCCGGCGGCTCAACAGCCAGAGCTGAGCTGGTCATGCCCACGCCGGGTGGTAAGGACCGCACTTGAAGGTACGAATCTCACCCCGTCAGCCTGAGTCCACAAGCTCCGAGTTTATAGACCACTCTTCTTACCCACACCTTGCCATGACTTGTCATTAAAAAACTAAGGGTTCAAGAGAAGCTGGCACATTCCTTATTCAGAATTCCATGGAAAAAAAAAAAAAAAAAAAAAAAAAGAATTCCATGGAGCCATTTATTTAGTGAGGCCAGGAGTCTAAGACTCAACTTAGGAGGGAACTTTTGTTACGAGGCGCTCACTCCATGTCACACTGTTAGAACCCCGTCCATTGTCTTGGCTCCAGCATGTACATCCTCCTCCCTCCCCTCCCT
>PITA01027637.1:0-20623 GCA_004023965.1 Spilogale gracilis | reverse complement strand
TCTGTAGGACTTTTAAGTGGCCCCACAACGCGGTAGCTGGCCTCCCATGGAGTAGGCAAACCAAGAGAGGCCATGAAAGCTGCTTTTATGACCTAGCCTTGGAAGTCCCATGCCATCACTTCTACCTGTAAGGACTTATTTAGATGACCAAGCCACCATCTTGTTTACTCAGAAAAACAGCTCCAGGTGCAATGGGCAAATGGCCCCTGGAAACAAAAGGAGAGCCACATTGGGGGAGACGCCCAATGAGTTAACCCCTTTAACCTCCCATCCTGGGAGGGAGCATCCCAGGAGGTATTAAGATGCAAACTGAGAATGGACAGCCAGCCCATTACCCAGTACTTGGGCTCAGATGGGAACACCACAATGCCCTCATCCTTCAGGTTCCAGGCGCCACAGAAATGCAAACTAACTCAGGCAAGCCAAGTGAGTTGGGTCAGCTGGGGTGCGGTTTTCCCCTATACAATTGAAGTGTAAATTAACTCTGGGTAGTTACATGACCCTAGTCAGCTTATGATTTGGGGGATGCCCTATAAAAGCTAGTCTGAGAAATTAGGCATGGTCCTTCTCCCCAGAGAAGCGACCCTGGCTGGCCAGTAAAATTCTGATGGTTGGCATGAAATAAAGCTTTGCTTGACCTTCACTTTTGTATCAGCCTCGTTCCTTTGACCAAGGACCCTATTATTAATTCCTTTGTTTTCTAGGGGCCATTTGCCCATAACACCTGGAGCTGTTTTTCTGAGTAAACAAGATGGCGACTTGGTCATCTAAATAGGTCCTTACACTACTGTGTTCCACTGGTCGCACAGGTCAGCTCCTCTATAAGAGGGACTCACTAACCATGAATACCGAGAATCACTGTGGGGAGGGGAATCATCTTAGAGCTGGCAACCAAACCTCCCTTTTTCTTTCTTCCTAAATACAAATGATCGCTGAATACTGATTGTTCTTCCTCTATGCCTTTTCCCATTTCCGCTATCTCCACTATTCAACTCCTACACTTTATCTTGAGTATGCCCTATTTAATGCAATGGCCTCCTAATTGTTTTTTTTTTTTTTTACCTCCAGTCTATTTCCTATTTCTTTTTATCATATCTATCATTCTTCTTTAACAGAGCTTGTTCTGTAACTATAGTTATGTATATTCATTTCTATCCATTTATTCCCCAACTAGGTTGACAGGCTTTGGAGGTAGTCATTGTTGCATGCATTTGCATATCTCCACAGCCCCTAAATTGTGCCTCAGAGAGATATGACAAAGGAAAAAACAGTAGAACAGTAAGCACAGAGATGGCTGAGCCAGACAAATAATGAATTTAAATCCAGCTTTGCTACTTCCAAGTTGTGTGATCTCAGGCAAGTTATTCAACCTCTCTGAGCCTCTGTTTTCTCACATCTAAAAAGCAAGTTAGTTATAACTAGTAATTAATAATATTTATAAAATAATTGTTATAGGCACTATTATAATCAATAATGTCTGCATTTCAGAGCATGAAGGTTAGATAGATGATGTGTACAAAGAGCTTATTAACATTATGTCTTGCACATACTAAATGTTTAATAAATTATAGCCATTCACATGTCACATAAGGTTGGCATTTAATGGTCTTTTAAAAAATCAAAATTGAAAAAGAAGTATTTGGCCAGAAGGCCCTAACCCTGATAATTCTCTTTCTCCAACTTTTACAGTCTTTCTGAGGAGTTCTGGATCAGCAGCATCCAGTAGAACTCTCTGCAGTGATGAAACTATTCTATATCTGCACTGTTCAGTGGGGTAGCTGCTCACCACATGAGACCATTGAGCCCTTGGCATGTGGCTAGTGTGAGGAAGTGTGTTTTTTGTTGTATTTAAATTTAAATAGCCACATGTGATAAGTGACAAGCACAGTATTCAGGACAGTTAAATAATCTATAGTTCTGTGGTTCTCTAGTCTATAGTCTATTTAGTTCTTTGGTCTACCTTTCTATAGTATATAGTTCTCTGATTTTATAGCACCATGTTAAGCATCCTGCTACATATACCTGCTTTCCTTCTTCTTTGTGGACAGATGTGGTGCTATAAAAACTGCTCTGTGAAAATTTGAAGTTGAATGCCTAGAGATAGAGCAAGGATCATGTTATAATTCCTTTAAGAAGTACTAACTGACTTACCCTCTTTCTGTGTCCATGAATACAGAGAATGCCAGAGAATCAGAAGAAGATGTGACTTCTGTTCTGAGGAAGGTATGAGGATCTAGGACATTCAAGCTGCATACCTACCAGAAAATAAGTTGAGTTAATATAATAAGCGAGAGAATAATTAGCATATTATTGCTATTTACGATTTTACTATCCATTAAAACCATTTTAATGTAATTGCATGTATATCATCCTTATCACCTTCATCATCTCATTCCCAGGCTCTCTGCCTCATATTGTGTTTAATTCTCACAAAACCCTATAGGGTAGATGTAATACTCTTCTTCCTTTTTGTAGATGGGGAAACTGAGGCTCTGGAAGGCTGAGAAAATTTCCTATGGCAGAGTAGGACTTTGAACCCGGAACGCTCATGATCCAAAGTCTGCTTTGTTAACCATTCTGCTGTACTGCCTCATCCCTTATAATGTGTCCTTCACATTGTTTGGTTTTGAGTGTCCACCTATAATATTTTTAATTGTACAATTACATGTGTTCATGGGAGGAAATTTTTAAAATATAGAGAAGATAAATAAGGAAAGAAAGAGAGAGAGAAAGGAAGAAAGAAAGAAAGCAAAAGAAATTGAAGCTGGCATTAGTTGTAGCCTTGTTGACCCTTTGCCAAGAGTAGTCACAGAACATAACTGACGAACAATCTTGTCTGGCTGAGGGAGAGAGGGCCAGGCCAGTGTGAATTTCTTTACAGGATCAGTTCACAGGTACACAATGGAATGTCAGTCTCTGAAGGGATTTATTGAATACAATTGATTCTAGGCTGATTTCCTCCTTCTCAGAGGAAAGAATTAAAGGCCCACAAGTTTGAATAACTTGCAATGATAATTCTCAAAAAGGTAAATTAGTCCTCACAGAGAAAAGGCAGCAGAGCATTCAGAAACTCCTCTATGTACATATAGGTTGTTCATTTTGATATCCCTAAATCCATTTGTTCATAAATTCAGTGACAGTCTACAGGCAGCCACTACTGCCATCTGTTGGTGGTGGGCAGCATTGATGCATTTCAACATAGGTACCTAAAATGGTTCTTATCTAAGGCTATTAAGTTGAATCCTCGTCACAGGAACCTCGGTCGGTATTCATGAAAAAAAAAAAAAAAAGCGAGTGCAGTCAGACAGATGTGGGTTCACATGTCGGCGTGCCTCCAGTGTGACCACTTTCATTTTGGGTCTTCCATTTGTTTAATGGGATATCAAGTTCATATGAATATTGTAAGAATTATGTAATGAGTGTATATTAGTTTGGATAGATGCTAGCCAAAATCTCAGTGACTTAACACTGTTTCTTGTTAACATTATAGTGTCTTGCTCGTAACACAGTTCAAAGTGGGTGCCCCGAATCACTAGGCAGCTCTCCTCCAAAAGGTGATTCAGGACCAAGCTTCTTTCATCTTACGACTCTACCATCTTCAACTCTGGCCTCTGAGGTCACCCTGGAGCTCAATATCAACCATCAGAGCAAGAGGAGAGGGCATGAAGGTATGCAAGGTTTTTATGGGCCAGACCTGGAGCTACATACATTACGTCTATATTTCTCCCATTTGCCAGAACTCACTCTCCTGATTACATCTCATTACTGGTAAGACTGAGAAACATGGTCCAGTGGTCTCTCTGTCACAACCGTAATTTTAAGTAATAAAAACATAAGCATCCGTGGTGCCTGGGTGGCTCAGTTGGTTGAGCAACTGCCTTCAGCTCAGGTCATGATCCTGGAGACCTGGGATCGAGCCCCACATCGGGCTCCCTGCTCAGCGGGAAGCCTGCTTCTCCTTCTCTCACTCCCCCTGCTTGTGTTCCCTCTCTGGCCGTGTTTCTCTCTGTCAAATAAAGAAAATCTTTTAAAAAAAAAAAAAAAACAACAACAACAACAAAAAACCATAAGCATCACTCTAATATGGTTGTGAATTTTTCTTTATGTATCATGTAATACTATTTATATTTTTCTCAGTTATTAGTATGATGCAGATATGAAAGTAAAAGGCAATGCGGGGTGATGAAATGAGCAGTGGTCTTGGAGATGTGGCTTCTTTTTTTTAATCTTTTTTTTTTAAGATTTTATTTATTCACTTGACGGAGAGAGATCACAAATAGGCAGAGAGGCAGACAGAGAGAGGGGAGGAAGCAGACTCCCTGCTGAGCAGAGAGCCCAATGCAGGCCTTGATCCCAGGAGATCATGACCTGAGCCGAAGTCAGAGGCTTTAACCCATGGAGCTACCCAGGTGCCCAGAGATGTGGCTTCTAATTTTGTGTGATCTTGGACATATCACTCAATCTGAATTCCAGTCCTTCTCTGGAGACTGACAGGAGTAAAGCCAACTGTGTGTGTGTGTGAGTTGTCGTCCCCACCGCCATATCCCTCACTCTAAAAGATTACAGCTTTTTGCACAAAAATAATACAAAACAAAATGTGCAGTGACTCTCAAAGTAGACACATGATACAACACAAGTCTTGGATAGGCTTAGATGGGAAGCTTTATAGAGGAGAAGCAACTTTGAGCCCATTCTTGGAAGAGGGGATGGTCCTTAATAGAGGGAATGAAGTATGGAATGCCATGCATGGAAGGCATAAAGAAGATCATCAACAAGAATTTGGGGGAGGGAGCATGGTAAGGAGAATAACCTGGCTGAAAAGGAATGTGTTAGAGTGAGGCTGGGCATGAATTTAAAAAGTGGTTTGATATTAAGCTGCCAGACTTAGGAACTCTTATTTAATCCAAAAAGATCCTAGAAGAAAGCCAAATATGGTTTTTGTATGAACAACTGACATCATGAAAATCTGTTAGTCATTATGAAAAGAAATGTGATCAGATCAGAGCGTTTGACGTGACAGTACCATCTATTAAATTGTTGAATGTCAAAAATCTAAATGGTCCATAAATATTCTTCCAAATATGTTATTTATCTGAATTCTATACCCATTTCAAGGAAGAAGAGTTTTACATGGTAATGGAGAAAAGATGAGGATGTGGGAAGAATCAAATAGTTTACATTGAAAGAGAACCCTCCTTTCTTTGCTTTATTTTGTTTTATGTTTTTAAATCAAGGATAAAAATGTAAGTAAGACATGAGTCAGAGCAAACTCAGAAAGTACCTAGAAGCCTTCAGCATTTGAAGCCTCCTGGGCTAGTTTCATGTGGGTGAAGTTCGGTTTTCAGAAAGACAAATTGAAAATAGAACTTGTTTGTTTAGATTTTGCCATTCTTTAGGGGACCTACAAGAATGTTCAATGAACTCTGAGGGGGAAGAATTTCTTCTTGGGAACTGCCCCCAGAGAGCCTTGTTTGGAGAGAATTTGGTCCTGGAGCAGACCCTGAGCACATTGCAGTTTTTCTCTGGACCAAGTCTGAGGAGACATGGTCTTAGCCAAGGTAAATGCAAGTAGAAGCTCAGTGTGACCCTCCAAGCAGGTTTTCAATAAAGCCCTCTGGCACACTCTCAGGAAGCATGAGAAGATTGAAGAATTTCCCAGGAAAGTTACTGATGACACCTTTGAGTCTTTTTCAACTCCAATGAGCTCTCAGGAAGTACTGTTTGTTTTTATTTTTAAGAAAAAGGTTATTTTCGAGGGGTAACTCTCTGTGGTTTACTGGATATTAACTTTTTTACACAAATGAAATAGTCTATTAATAACCACGTGACTGTGGCAAGTCACAAGCGTTTTCTGGGCTTCAGGCTTTGGTTTTCTTCTCTGTAAAATATAGAGACTAGATTATATAATCTCCGAGACGTCTTCCTGATCTGAAATGATAAGTTCTAATTCAAACAACTTCCTCTTTCTGGTGAAGTAACATGAAGTCTGAGGTTACTTTATCACATTGTTCTAAATCTCTATCACTCTTAAAACGCAGAGGAGAAAAACTAACAGCCCATTGAGCTTGTACAACGAGAAGAATCCTCTGTTCAGCGCAATAGCACGTTGGCTGGGAGCACTGAGCTCAAGGCTACTTCCTTCCCACCCCTAGGACCAGGGGAAGGTCAAGTCTTTATGCTTCTTAGAAACACCTGTGTTTTTATTGTAGCTGTACAACAGGCTCTCTGGCTGTACTTTAAAGCTTGGCAATAGTTTATTTGCTATCTGCTCTTATTCTCAATTTTTTTTCCATTTTTAAATGGGTTCTTCTTTCTCAGGAGGTAATTCCCTCTAAAGATAGACTCCAGGACAGAGTATGTGATGATGATGTGATAGGCCATGATGATGAGAGCCAGGAAAACATCAAAGATTTCGGAGCTGGACTACTATGGTAGCCATTAGCCAGCTATGGCTTTTTAAATTGAAATTTGCTAGTGATTTCCTCTGCCATACTAGCCACATTTCAAGGGATCAACAGGAACGTGTGGCTAGTGACTACCATTTTGAACAGCATACACATATCACATTTTCATCACTGCAGAAAAAGCTTAATTGGCCAGTGCTGCCTTAGAGAGCGACTGGTCACAGAATCACTTTCTTAAGGGATGTCAGAGAACTTGGAAACCACATAAGACATTCTTCTATCCTGGGCGATTCAAATCTTTCCAGTACTGAGAATTTTTCACCTTACAAAGTAGTCCATTTCATTTTTTGAAAACTTTATATTAGAACATTCTTCCTTAAACTGGGTCAAATCCATATCCCGTTAACTCAGCAGGAGTGTCTCTCTAAACACAGGCTAAGTGAATGGTTCTTCCACCTGAAACTCAGAGCATCAGTGCCTCTATCGTATCTACTTAGATTCCTCTTTCCCCGTTAGGCCAGACCACAGGCAAAGCAGCGGAAGCTGGCAGCAGTCCTGCCTCGCCACACCGTGGCAAATCTGGGACTGAGTCCAGGTTTCCAGTTGGTGTGTTCCAGTCCAACCTTACTCCTTCCAAGTCTAGCAACTATGTCTTTAAAGAATGTATTCATATGTATTCATATACAGGTCTTTAAAGAAATGTAGTCATATGTAAGAATATATTCGTTCAGTATATTCATATTCATCAAAGAGTTAATGCTCTTCGTCTTTTATCTTTCTTTCCATTTTGTTGTTGTTGCTCCATTTTTTAAATTTCCCTTTTTCACAGCATGCTTCCTAAGAGACTCAAGGTTATCTCTTCCCTTGTAGAACAAAGAGTATGCAAAGTCTGCACAATATTTCAGAACATAAAACAATTGCTTCCCCCCCCCCAAAAAATAACCTCAGCTGGCGAGTGCAGAAATCGTACAAAATGGCTTGCTTTAGTTTGCTAGTTTCAAAGCAGTATGAGGATAGAAGAGGAAGCTAGAAGCTCTAAAGAGAAATGACCTACTTCTAAATGGTGTCTAGAAGAGAGGATGCTCTTGATGACTCTTCAGTAAGAAAGGGCGTCTATCTCTCCATGGAGCTCTGTGGAGGCTTTGCAGGTGAGCTATTATAAACGCCAGCTACAGCTCCAAACCTGCCACAAGCACTCACCAAGGTGTGGGGTCTGTGCTGGGGCAACCAAATGATTGAAACATTGTCTTTACCCTCCAGTCACTGGCAGGGAGACTAGATGGAGTCAGTAAATAGTCAATTACCACTCTAGGCCACCTGTTGAGCTTGAATGAGTGTGTTTCAAAGAAACCAGCAGATCAGTCTCAGAGCTCAAATGGTCCCAGGAGTTGCAGTCACAGCAGAGCAACTGCGAGACACTAAGTATGGGGACCCATAGACTAAACTTCCCAGGAAAGACAACTCTGCCCAAACCAGACTGGGCCCAATGAACGATCTGGCACTGCATAAACAGCTATCTTCTCTAACAACAAAAAACTGCTCCCCGATTCATTTCATTAAATGTGGCGTACCATCAGAAGTAATGTCACCAGCCTCTCCCACCAGCCAGGCTCCTTCACATGCAGGCTCATGGTCGCCTGTAATTATGCGTGGGTTTGTGTATGTGTGTGTGCATGTGTACATATATCCATACATATGTATGAACACATATAGATAGGATACATGGGACTTTATATAGAATTATTTTATATATATGTATGTATACAAATACATATATGGGTATGACTTTATACATTTTCTATATTTTAATTGTCTTATATTTGCACATATGGGCATATTTATACATATATACTTCTGGTTATTTATACATACATCTAGCTGTATACACTTATAAATATATGTAATATTTTTATATGACACATATGTATGTATATGTATGCACACATTTCTGGAAGGACACTAGGACATTTCTGGAAGGATATAAAAGACATTTTTCATGGTGGTAACCTTAAAAGAACAGGAATAAAGATCTTAGGGGGGGCCATAGGGAGGGATACATTGCATTTTATTTTATAGCTTTTATGTATTTTATATAATTTTTACTGCCTATTAATTACTTTTAGAACAACAAAAGCATTTTTATTAATATTTGGTTAAACTAAGGACACCATCACCAACTTTGCCCTGTTCTTCAACATGAATTCCCAGGCTGGGTCATTCAGGTACTTTGCCTTAGATGACTTAAGTTGCTGTCACAGCTAATGAGGCCCAAAGTAAGATTATATGAGGTGATATATGTGGCATTGTGACAGTGTTTTGCAAAGTATAAACTTCTGCTTGTGAGTCCCTAACTCTGGCTGGTGGAAGGGTGCCCAGAACTACCCAACTCAACTGCTATCATGGGGACCTGTCATGTGTGTGGTGGGCAGGGATGGGCTGTGATGTAACGACAGGGAAAGGAGGGGGAGCGGGAAGAAAAGAAATGAGAAGCAGCACTAAGAGAGGCTGAGCTAGGAGAGGGTGGACAGGAGGCCTCTGGGAAACCTGATGCAAGGCGGGCCCCTGTGCAGAAGGGTGCTCTGCTCTGACACGGGGCCTGAGCTGGCATAGCTTGCCTCTATTCCCAGTTGATACCTGAATACCTTCGTTGGGACGGCGACATTTCATTCTAGATAGTGTCATGAGAATAGGGTAGGGGTGCCTGGGTGGCTCAGTTGGTTGAGCGACTGCTTTCAGCTCAGGTCATGATCCCAGAGACCCGGGATCGAGCCCCACATTGGGCTCCCTGCTTGGCGGGAAGCCTGCTTCTCCCTCTCTCAGTCCCCCTGCTTGTGTTCCCTCTCTGGCTGTGTTTCTCTCTGTCAAATAAATAAAATCCTTAAAAAAAGAAGAAAAAAAAAGAATAGGGTAAATTCATGTCTCTTGTCCAAAGACTGAACCTCCTCCCACTGTCCTCTGCCAGACTCCTTCACTAACCCTCTTGAATCCTCTAATTACTAGCTCAACCAGCATATATTGTGTTTCTCCTCTCAGCCGGAACTGTGCTCAGTCCTATGAGTTCATCCATGGGATGAACATAATATTGTCCCAGCCATCAAGGTAGTCCCATTAATAGTGGGAAAGGACTGGGAAATAAGTGCAATCCAGCCTACTGTCACAGCAGCAAGATGTACAGAGTGCTATGATGGGGACTCTGCATAGGGAGGCGGAAGAGATATTGAGAGATAGGTGGGAGTTTGCTGGACAGAAAGGACTTGAACAGAGAGACTTGAAAATGCATGAGGGATTCAAAGGAAAAGTGAGTAATTGGTTTTTGCCAAAATAGAGAGTGAGGGCAAAGTGACAGGTAAATGCGGAAAGATTAGGTAGAATCGGTTGTTAAGTGGCCTCTGGTATTGTGCTAAGGAGTTTTTATTCTGTCCAGTCAGCTAGAAGGGCTCCAGGAAGATGAGAAGCAGTTCATTCGATTTTACATCTTTAGGGAAGAAAAACTTATATAGCTACCCAGATTTTTACCTTTAACAAACTAATGCTTTATAATAATAAAAAACTACTCAACCTACTTATTTCATTGCAAAGGGCAATTTGTCATTTATATTCTCTTTCCCTCAAATAAATTAATTGGCCACTCACTATTATTGGACATAAAGCATAGTAGAAAATTAAACCCTGTTTGGGAATCAGAATCCCTGGTATGATGAATTGACAAAAGTTATGATTTTTCTCCCATGAAAATGTAAATACAAAATTCCGCATATAATTACAGGGAATTCATGGAACTCTTTAAAATTCCTAAGTTCAAGGGTTGTATAGACAATCAAATGGCAGTTTAGCTTTGACAGTTTGTTTTTTTAACAAGAAAATTAGGTAGAGTCTTAGGTGCTGACCTAAAGCCTCAGCTTCAATTTTAAAAAATGAATTCAAAATCTTTTTTCAGTGATAAAGTCTGAGGTCGTCTCCCAAATACAGTGTGGAATGTTGAATTATTTTGAAGTCTTTTTGATTAAATGAACTCTAACTCATATTTTATTAATAGAGAGAGAGTCATTACGCTATTTTAGAATGCCCAAACTTGAAATGATAGAGGAAATAATTCTATAAAATAAGATGAAAAACAATTCCATCAGATATCAAATTTTCAAAAGCCTTCTCCTGCTGCTGTCACATAAATGCTAGAATGAGCGTAGCCATAAATAAAGACCTCTGGAATTTTAAGGCTTGCTAACATTCGGAGTAAAATATGACTCCTTTATTAATTTATTAAACTAAGAGCCTTGAAATTGCAGCTGTTTTTGCACATGGAACAAGGTAACATCTCTTGGAAATGTATTACTGGGCTTTCCTGTTTGGAACTCCCAGAAAAAGCCAGGGACAAGCAAGGGAGGGGCGGAGGTGGAAGGAATGTTGTTTATTTGAAACTTTTGTGGTACAAATGCAAAGAAAAAGATCTACTGTTTGCCATCTGAGGACCAAAATAGGATTTGTTTTTTTCTGATCGTACTAAAACACTTCTCCTGAACACCTTATTGTCCTATTCAACAACCTGGTCTGGCGACTTGATCTTGAAGTTTGGTGTAAGGACGTAGGATTGAACAGCTAGAAGAGGAGTGTGACAAGAACCTGTGGACGGGTATGGGTGGGGAAAGCAGTAGGTGAGGAAACACCGAATCCCGGTCTCTTCCTCTTGGCTGAAGCCCTGGCAGGGATGGATCCGCTAGCTAAGCAGAGTGGCTCTGCCCCCGTGCGGCATGGTGGGATAGCACTGGTTTGCAGGGTGTGCCGGGCCACTACACGTGTAGGGGGAGTATGAGCTAGCCCTCTTGAGCTCTCCTTGGCCCCTAGAAAGCTTCTGCTGGCAGGAGGACAGCTGCAGAAGAAAACAGATGGTGTTGGCTGTCCAACTGGGCGGCAATCTCCAGGCAAAAGCAAAATGGCTTTGAAGCCCGGTGACAACCAGCCTTCAGGACCAAGTCGCCAGAGAGAACTCTTGGCCTCAGGCCAACCTGTGAGAGCCTCAGACTTCAGGAGCAGCCTGAAGACCAGCCTCAGACTTCAGGAGCAGCCACCAGCAGGATGGCAGAGGAAGAAGTAAGGCAGCCAGATTGCAGAGGATGCAGCCAGTACATGGCCAGGGATGCCACGGAGAACACAGTAAAGCCCCTCAGACACCCAGCTGCTACCCAAAAGGGAAAGGAGCATTCTGAAAGTAGAGCACTTACTGAAAGATGGAATCACCCAAAACAAAACAGTTAAACCAGCTCTGATGGATGGTATCACATCATATTTGCAGAGATTGAAATTTAGACCAAAAGAATACTATTTAAATCATCAGTTATTTGTTGCTGCAGCTAAATGTCTGCTCCGTCCAGCAGCATGGAGGCTCATAGGAGAATGAAGTCAGCCATAAAGAAATGAAGAAGCTACATTTCCTTTGCACATGTAAGTGTGCTGTGAATGGATTTGAATCCAGATACATCTTTTCCTGCTACACAATTCTACCACAAATTCAGGATCATATCATAATTTTTTACTTTTTTGAAAAAATGAGGAAAAATCCAAGTTTTAATTAATAGGATTTATCATTTTAAATGCACTAGGTAAATATCATTATATGTCTTTAATAAATTATTGACTTCTTTGTTACATAGGCCGTGCATTTTTATTTGCGCATGTGTGTGTGTGACACATACATGTATATATCTTAATATTCTCTATTTCCTTTTTTTTTTTTTTTGGGTTACATTTCCTGTGTGCTGAGCTGGGGTATTTATTCTTCTGAATGATGCAATGGGTTAACAAGATAATAGGAAGGAAATCTTTTAAGGTACAAGGACCTTGACACTACAGTTTGTTTCGGTTTGATTAAACAGATGGAATTCCACCCAAGTGGAAAGTTGTGAAGGCGGACACCTATAGCATATACAACATTAGTGAAAAAAAGTGGTGGGAAGTCACTGTAATGAAAGGTGGCAGAATGGTTTCTAGCATCTCACCTTTTACCAACAAAACTCCACTGTTGTGAGCCTTCTTGACGTTCAAAATCCAGGTTTTGTAACAATAAGAAAAAGTGGTGTTTTTACTTGTGAAATGCTAAATCCTAACCATCAGAAAATGGAGTGGGTGATTGCCTGGAAAACAACTCATACATTCCTTGAACTTCTCTCTCAAAGAGTAATTCATTTATGAACATGTAGAAGAACCCCTGGGAACTACAGTAAATGTGGGAGTTTTTTTTTTCTGAATAAAACTTGAAATCTATGATATGAATTATTCTTCATTTTGTCACACATGTTATCGAGATGGCAAAAGTCAAACTTTAAGTGTCATAGTTTAGAAGGTTTGGTATGACCTAATTTTAGTTAACCAGAAAATTTTCTAAATAAAAATGAATATATTTGAAGTGACAGAATGATTAAAGGACACTTTCTTCCCAACTAATTCTGTAATGTTGAAACAAGACTTAATGAAAAACAGTAGTATGAAGATCCAAATTTAACTTTCTTCATTTTTAAAAAAGATATAAATCTAGTCAATTTAACTAGAATGTATTTTTTTCCTGCTGAGTTGCATTTTTGTAGCACACAGAATTGAAGAAATTACAGCACTACAGTAACTATTTTAGCATCATTAATTTTAGATACATTATTTTCAACAAAGGAAAAATATCCAATTTAAAGCAGAGAAAATGTGCTTAACATTGGTAGATATCGAAAGTATGCTCTCTGTAAAGAGCACAGCAGAAGGAGAGCATATGTTTTAGGAGAGTATCCACCAAGGGAGTAAACCAAGAAATTATGATTCTTGCCATTTTAACACTCGTACCATTATCGCATGCTTAATTTCCCTTTGTTTCTTCTTCTCTTTAGTGGCACAAGTGGTTTGTGGCCAAAGAAAGTGCAGACTGCTTCACTACGTGCCATCACCGTTGGTGTGATTTACCATCACAGCAGCGCTCTGAGGAACAACAAGCTGCTAGGTGATGGTAAATAACACTCACGAGGAAACCACTTCAAAAAGTGCAGGTCAGTCTTCACAAGAGGACAGTTGTTCTGCCAAGTGCCATGTAAAATGAATATTGCTTCTACACAGAGGAGAGCTGCAGGAATAAAGCTATCATGGGAAGAGGGCACAGGAAGGAGACTCCACAAAGGCAGAGGTTTGGGGGACTGATTGCCCTGGGTTTCAATCCCAGTTTCAGTACCCACTGGGAAAAATCATGCAAACGCTCTGCACCTGCTCTTCTTACATATCGCACGGAAGGAAAGATGCAAGCTTTATGAGATGGTTATGAGTATTAAATAAGATAAAAGGATAAAGTGTCTAGACTTTAGAGGAGCATATCTGGTCCCCTTCCTGGTATTCCTACTTTCACTAATGAATGGGTACATGGGGATTAAATGTTCTTACTTAATCACCTACTTGTTCATATGTGCACACATGCCATTCTTGGGCTCTCACCCTGGGTGAAAATGGACTGATCTGAGGAGTCATCACTTCTTCCACCTGCCATCGGAGAAAGAATGGATCCCCAGACTATGTGGTCTCATCCAGTAGCAACTTCTAACTCTCTTTTGCCACCTTGTGTGGCCATACTTCCCACACCCCTCCCCTGAGCCTGGGCAAGAGGAAAACCCAATACTGACCCAATTATAACCTTTCTTGTTAGTGCAGAAGGTCCCTTAGCTCTTTCTGTCACCATGTTCTTAGCCCAGAGCTCTGATGCAAGATCCTTGAATGTCCTCTTGACTCTCTCACCTCCTTCCACCATGCACATTCACTATACATAACATTAATGATTCCACACCTCCCTAAACGACATCAGTGTGGATGAATCCCTCTCTGTACCAAGCACTCTCACATTAAATAATCTTCTTCATAATACTCATAATAATGGTCAGATAGCTAAGGCTAAGACTGAAGTACAGAGATAGCAAAGTTTTGCCTAAGATGACACTGGTAATAATAGCTGGGACTAGAATCTAGATCTTTTGACTTCAAATGAAGGTGTTTTTATATTTATTCTATGCTATTCTGCTTCCTGATCTTGTCAACCATTAATATATTTTCTGGAATGTCAGGAACAAGACTTTGTCCTTCCATATCTCATTTCAATACTCACTCAATTCTGTGGAAAGTGATGATCTTACAATGTTAGTTAGCAACACTAATACATAGTAGCATTTAGCAAATGTGTTAAGTTTGAATGCTAAGGAACATTAAGTACTTAAAACATTTTAAAAGAGTGATTCACTACCTTTACTCAGAAAGTATGCAATAGGGATGATTCACTATAGAAAGTTTAAATGAGCCTTTGAAGTAGACAATGTACAAATCATAAATAAAAAAAAATTTTAAGAGAGAGAGAAAAGAAAGAAAAAACCCTTTGTGGTTGCTTTTCTTACAACTAAATATCATTTTACTAGAAAAGGGCTTGGCCAGCATTGATTCATCCTGGACGGATGCTGTTTTATGTTTTAGTTTTTTTTTTAAGACCTATTGCTCATTTTAATAATTTCATTTCTTCTCCTTCTTGTTCTTCATCTCCTTCTCTCCTCCTTCTCTTATCTTCTACCTCCTCCTTTTCTTTTTCTCACTTTTGGGGGTATTAAAATTAGTTCATACAAAGAAAACACATATTATGCTACGCAATTAACACCTATCAAAGTGGCTTTTATGTTTACCTTCATTTATTCTTTCTCCTTGCCTATAAATAATGCCTATTATTTTTCTCCAAGAGAAATAAAGATGTTAGAATAGTCTGTCTCCAAAAGTAGGATGGAGGAGAGTCAGTGTTGAGACATTACAAACTCACTTTTTAGGGAAGTTTCCAAGTTTATGCAAGATAGGGCCTTAGGATTCTTCAGAGAATCAGAACCAACTGAATGACACATACTTAAGAAAAAGAAGCATTTATTTCAAGGAATTGACTCACACGATTGTGGTGGCTGAGAAGTCCAAAAGCTGCAGGATAGGCTGATAAGCTAGAGACACAGGGAAGAAGAGTTCATGCTTCAGTTCAGTCTGAAGGTACTATGTTGGCAGAATTCCCTCTTTATTCAAGAGAGGTCAGTCTTTTTCCATTAAGGCTTTCAACTGCTTAGAAGAGATCCACTCATATTGCAGAGTACTGGTAATTGGCTTTATTCTGTCTACTGATTTAAATGTTACTGTCATCTTTCAAAGGTACCTTCACAGAAACATCTAGAATAATATTTGACCAAATTTCTGGGTAACATGGTCTAGCCAAGTTGACACATGAGATCAGCCACCTCGGACAGCCAGATGATACTCTTACTCAGAAGACCATTGCCCATGTCCCATTTTTGACATCATCAGAAGTGGAGTGGTCCCTTGATAAATGGTATCAGATACAACTCTTTTTTTTTTTTGAGATTTATTTATTTATTTGACAGAGGGAGAGAGATCACAAGTAGGCAGAGAGGCAGGCAGAGAGAGAGAGGAAGCAGGCTCCCCGCCGAGCAGAGAGCCAGACGTGGGCCTCGATCCCAGGACCCTGAGATCATGACCTGGGCCGAAGGCAGAGGCTTTAACCCACTGAGCCACCCAGGCGCCCTCAGATACAACTCTTGTTCTTTCTCTGGCTTCTTCAGAAATATTTATGTTTTTATAGCCTAAAACCTAAACAACAACAACAACAACAACAAAAGCCCTGGTTTTTATAACCTAAAACCTAAAATCTAAAACATTCAGAAATTCAGAAAGGAAGGTGTTACCTGAACTCCAACTGGGGTATGACAAATCAATAGCAATTTTTGTAGCTGGCAAAGCTGGTAAAATTCTTCCCTGCGAGCTCCAAAGATTTAACCATTTCTTCCCTACCAGTCACTATGAACAATGGTATAAATATATGGAATTATTAGAATCACTTTACCAGAATGCCAGAATTCCAGTTCTCCATTCCTTTCTTTAAGCTTCTAATATTGACTCATCCCTTACTCTGGTCCCCAGTTCTTATAGATGTAAGAATAGCCCAATGGTAATTAAGTTAGACCCAAGGAAAGCAGGGGAACTTGTGGGTCCTAAATCCCCACAGTCCTAAGTAATTCTATCCTCCACAGGGCTTGCACCTGAGGAAATTGTTATATTCTCTCTCCGTCTACCCCGTGTGTGTGTGTGTGTGTGTGTGTGTGTGTGTGTGTGAAGGATGACAATCAGAATTCAAAGAAAGATGTAGAAGACAGAAAATAAAGAGGGAATTGCAATTTTTGTTTTTTTGTTTTTCAGTTCACTGTCCCTAAGTGTCGAAAAAATTGGGACTGAGAGGTATAGTGAAAGTTAGAAAAGAGATTCTCACCATATTTTAAAAAGTACTTCTAAATCCTTCTCCAGCTACACTGGCTTGGTGTTGGTGCTGTGAAGAACGGGGTGTGTAAAAGAGGGAGCCTAGAGGGGAATGGCATCCTGGGACCTGGAAGCATGCACAAGTGCCAACCAACATGGACAGCAGTGAGAAAAAAGGTTGACTAAGGAACATAAAGCCACATTTTGGAGGTCTTGGAAATCCTCCTGAGATGAGACTAGTCACAACTACATTGTGATGAATAGGGAACAGACATGATGCGAGCAGGAGCAGGATGAAGAGGAATGAACAGAGGGCCATGGAGGGAGCTTTGGGGAAGCCCTGCTCCTAGAGGGTCAGTGGACATGTGTGTCTTGTCTCACGACTGATTTCCTCCCTGGAGTTAGAAGGTCATCTGATGATGGTAAAGGCACGAATGGAAGAATTGAGTGCGTGAGAGAACATTGTTCAGTTGAATTGCATGAACTGTTTTTGAGCTTCTGCTCTGAAATGGCCACAATGCTAGATGTTAGAAATATAAAAATGAATAAAATATGTCCCCTCTCTTCTGGAATATCCCAGTCTTTTAGCATCAATAAGAAAAAAAAATTTAATGAGCTTGCAACACAACCCAGGGCTTATCTCCTGACTGTGAGCACTGAGACGTGGCAATCTCATGTGGGGTGTGGGCAGCTGACCATGGAGGCCAGTCTGTTGTTGACAGGTCATGTCAGTCAGAGTGATCTGATAACCAAAACTGGATGATTAGCGATCCCAGGTGAAAAGCAAGTTCCATCCATGCAGGGAGTGGGGAAAAGGCTTACATGTAAGATGGTTGTAGCTTAAGATTCAGTGCAAATTCGGAGATCTCATAATGAGGTCCAGGGAGTGAATATGCAGATGTGCTTTTGCTCCATAATGGGGATGGAGGTCAAGAGCCAGAGTGGGTGACAGGTCATGAGATCCAAGAGTAGGATGAGTTGTTAGTGGATGATAACTTCTGTGCACTTGTGACAGGGTGAAATTGCTCCTCAGATGGGGCTGAGAAAATACTTCTTTATATCTCCATAAGGCATCTCAATTTCTTCATGACTGCATCCTCTAGATAATAGGAGAAAAAGAATCCTAACTATTCGTTTAGTCTGTAAGTAAACTTATACAATGTAATGAGAAGAAAAGCTACCTAATTTGCAGGGCTCAGCACAAAGTGGAAATGCAGCCTTCCTTATTAAAAAATTCAGAATTTCGAGATGGCTACAGTGGAGTATTCAGCAAACCAGGGATTCTTCTGGTAGCACACTCACAGAACTGGCAATGAATTCTACAATCCCTTTAGGTGACTATCCACTATCCATCTCTTTAAAGTGCTTAGGTTCTGATTTCCTTTCTCTCTCTCTCTCTCTCTCTCTCTCTCTCTCTCCCCCTCCCCCCTCTCTCTCTCTCTCTCTCTCTCTCACACACACACACACACACACACAGGTTTATCTCACACATATCCATCAGTGTACTACAGCCAGCTTGTACCAGCTGGAGAGAGTCAACAACTGCACGTCCTCCCCTAGCTCTGTATTTAATGATATTTTGTGGGTAACTTGAAATCAGCCATGGTGGGAGAATTTACATCATGAAATTAGCAAGTTCTGGAATGCAGAGCCTATTTCTCCAAGGAGCCAGTTATTAAACACTGACTAGCACACCATTATATGTATGTTCCTAAACAAAGACAGCCTCGTTTGTTCATTTGCTGTATTCCTAACCCTCAGAATGATGCCCACTGGCTAGAGGACATTAAGTTGTTTAACATATGAATAAATATCCTTCTCTGTCCTTAGAGTAGCATGTTCATGACCTTGATAACACAGAAGAAAGTATAATTTCTGCTTATAGAAGAAATTCTATCATTTGAGAGCTAAATTAATTTAGAAAGCTCTCTCTTCTCATAATGCCTGGCTTCAGCAACTGTTGTTTTCTACCTAAATCCTATAATATGTAAGCTGAATAATAGGGTTTCTGTTCTCTTTGCATTCCTGCTGGAACAGTTCTAAACCTCTGTAAGCCAGATAGATGCCTCTGGAAAAAGACTGGGGGGAGTGGTCTGTACAAGGGCATGCAAAAGGAGAAAGAGATCTCAAAAAGTGTGATCTCAGATACACATTACTTTTTTCAAGAGACTAATCCAAAGAGAAGGCACCATGGCAGGCATTTGTAGACACTGAGGAGAACTGGATTCCATAAAAAGAGCCACAGAGAGAGATTATATTTCTATCAGGGATGTGTCTTGGAGTTATTCAAATCATTTCACAAAGGTGAAGGTCTGTTTCTATAATGTAAAGGGGAAAACTATTCTTCTGTGTCTGTACTGCTTGTGCAGAGCACTTCACTTCTGATACTTGTGGTCACCAAATGTGTGAGGATTTTCCCCCCAAGCAATGCTTCTGAGACAAAGCTTGGGTCTCCCACAATTCAATTCAGTTGTGATGCTAACCTGAATTAGTATAGGACCCACATATTGAGGATTCAGTCCCAAAAGATTGCCCCCCAACTTAAAGCACCAACCACAAATTGTAGGCTCTAGGTTACCCACATTTTTATCCAACCTGGTTACAAATTGGAGGTTTCTGTGACCTTTCTCCTTGAATTGAATCATTCCGCAGAACTTAATGAAATACTTTTCCAGTTTATTATATAATAATAAATAATGGCATAATTATTATATGATAAGGAATACATAAAGGATATAGATTAACAGCCAAATGAGAGGTACATAGGGCATGGTCTGGAAGGGTCCTGAATGTAGGACGTTCTATCCCCGTGAAGTTAGGTTGTATCACCTGCCCTGTGCCCACCTGGAAGCTCCCCAAATCTGCTTTGTTTATGGAGGCCTGATCTATCATCATCTCCATTTCCAGCCCCCCTTTCATCTCAGGATAATGGACGATGGGGCTAAAAGTTCTAAGCTTCTGATCATGGTTTGGTCTTTCTGATAACCAGCCCCTATCCAAGATCCCACCAAAAGTTGCCTCATTAAAACAGAAGACATTCCTATCATCCAGGAAATTCCAAGGTATTTAGGTGTTCTGTGCCAGGTATTAGGGACAGAGGCCAATATATATTTTTTCTATTATTTTACACATAGGTGGGGCCAGTCACACTTCTCTACACAAATAAGGCCACTGTCTATTTGCAAGAAACGCAGAATTAAGGAAATGCTTTTTAGATAATCTACTAAAAACTCAAAGCACAAATGCCATGTGTCTTACTACTGCTGCCTCCTTTTTCTCCCTCTCCTCTCCTCTCTTTCTCCCTAGACATGTTCCTCTCTTGTCTTTCCCCATTCTTCTTCGTTCTCCCCTTTCTCCACTGTACTTCTGCCTTGGGTGCCTCCCTTCTATAGGCGGTCAACAGTGAGACAGGTTGCTGAATGCACCTGAAAGGGAAAAATAAGGAAATTGGGTCAGAGTACCATCTCAGAGCATTTTCCATTCCCAGGAGTTGAAGCACTGGGACCCCCGGGTGAGCACAGGCAGATCTGCGACTACATGTATTTATATTTTGGCTTCACTTTCTTTTATGGAAAAAAGACGAATCCTGACATTTTATGTATCTTTAAATGACTCTATTATTTTTCTTTCTCCTATACCCTCACATGGCAATAAGAGTTCTGTGTGTTTATCAAATTTTATTTCCCTTTCTTTTTCCTAGACACATACAAGGACTACTTTCCACTTCTTTTGGAGCTCAGCAGAAGCCATGTGACTGAGGTTAGGCCAGTGGAAATAAAGCAAACCTAGCCATACAAAATCCATGACCAACCATGCTCTCTTCTCCTTTTGCATTCCACTTCTTTTGGAGCTCAGCAGAAGCCATGTGACTGAGGTTAGGCCAGTGGAAATAAAGCAAACCTAGCCATACAAAATCC
>PITA01027636.1:0-20640 GCA_004023965.1 Spilogale gracilis | reverse complement strand
CCCCCTGCTTGTGTTCCCTCTCTGGCTGTGTTTCTCTCTGTCAAATAAATAAAATCTTTAAAAAAAAAAAGACATATATGGAGCCTTTTTTTATGGAAAATATTTACCCATTGCTAAAGAGATTTTCCCTTTGTGCTTAGAGAACTCTATCCACTGCTTCATTTTTGGCTCATTCCTCTCCCCTCCTCACTTCTTCAACAAGACGAGGTGGTAAAGAGTCTTTCTCTTTCCTAGCAAGAATCACAATTTCCATTTTTCATGCATGTATTTCTATGACTGCCCTGTGGAACTTAAGATTAGTAAATAATTTTGTCAATAGTCAAATTGTGGCTTCTACCTTCAAGGTGTCTGAAGTACTGCTACTTTGGTTCCATCCTTTATAGGTTTCAGGAAGCAAAAAATAGGAAGAGAAGAGGGCATAACAAGACAAGAACAAAAACAAAATTTGGTGGGCCTCCTTAGAAGAGTTATTCTAGACACCAACCTATAACCTCTTCAGAACTAAAACTGAAACGTGGGTATTTAGATAAATTTATTGTCATCTTGGGGCGCTTGGGTGGCTCAGTTGGTTAAGCAACTGCCTTCGGCTCAGGTCATGATCCTGGAGACCTGGGATCGAGCCCCACATCGGGCTCCTTGCTTGGCGAGAAGCCTGCTTCTCCCTCTCTCATTCCCCTGCTTGTGTTCCCTTTCTGGCTGTGTTTCTCTCTGTCAAATAAATAAAAATCTTAAAAAAAAAATTATTGTCATCTTAAGCAATATGGCAATCATTAGTAAGGTAAATGAGAAAAATAGCTGTAATTTTCTTTTCTCATGAAAACTTTCCATTTTTAACTTTTTGAAAATTTAGTATCATAAAACTGTGTTTTCTTTTTTATTAAATTTTTAGGGAATAAATCTTGGCCATATAAGTCCTATTACATATTTTTCTTTAAGTTTACTTCTCCCAAATGATAAACTAAGGAAGTCCAGGATTAAACCTGGATTCATGTTCTAAAATACCAAGCCTTATGAAATATATTATGGGAAGCACAGTGACAAATCTCAGGTTGTCCCAGATACACACACAAAGATGTAAGGCCTTCTTATACTCAGTCCACACTTAAATATATCCCCATCATCAACTTGCTGAGATTTCAGCATCTTAAGTACCCCCAGTCCCTGATTACTCCTCTCAACTCTTAGGATGCTTCATTCAGTCAATCCTTGATGTTAATAACTACTGAAGATAAGTCATGGCAACAGGACTTTGGCTTTTGAATGTGTGCTTTTATGTGGTGTCTGTATGCTTACATAGTAGTGAATGCTTGCAGTTTTGGCTATTATTATCAAACCAAACAATGAATCCATACAGTGATGACCTGAATTGAGACCAAGTTTGGCAGCTCTACCATTTCTCCATTCTGCCTCTTTGTTAAGTTTTCGTTACTTGTTCTAGCTGAAAATAGAATTATCTGCCAGAATGAAATGAGAACTGCAGATTCTCAAATTTATGCCCTCACTCTTTTGTCTCAAATATAGCCTGATATTTGAATTTCAAAGACATGCTCTTGATCTAAATAAATGGAGTAGAAAAATCAAGAAATAACCACTTAAGAAAAATATGGGTGCTCTTAATAAACTTGAGAGTAAGATGTTCTGTCTTAGAACGAATATAATTCAAAATGAAATTATATTTGTGTTCCTACTTTTAAGCTAATTTTAGAGATTCTTTCAAAAGGGAGTTAATTGATTAGGTAAGGTTTTGAAAAACTAAATAGACTACTGCTTCATTCCATGACAGTTTTGTTATTCTAAAGAAGAGTTTACACATGCAAAAAACAAAAAACAAAAACAAAAAACCCTGACTTCTGAAAAATAGTGCTTTTAAAATTTTTGCCAAACACTGTTAAGCAATACAGTTAAACATAATTATATTCTCTTTCCCTCCTCTTTCTTTTTGGTACTTTAGTAGTATCAGACAGATAATTGATTATACCTTACACATATTGAATGGAGACTGCAAATATGTTTAAAAATCCCTAAAATACAAAATACAAACTTGAGGGAAAAAAAATGTCACTTCTTCTAAGTGTTAAATAGCCAGCAATCCAGTTCTCTTTTTTCTTAATGTATGTCTCTGTGTGTGGGTGATGGTGGGATGACATCTAAAAGACCAAACATAAGATCTCCCAAGAGGAGGCTGCTGCCCACTGGATTAATTATCTTTAGCCAGCAAATAACAGCTTACTTTTCTTGAGTTTGTGCTTTTGGGACAATTATTTATAGGTGCACAAATTTCTTAGAGTTTGTATATGTCCTATTAAAATACCTAAGGAGAGGGCGCCTGGGTGGCTCAGTGGGTTAAAGCCTCTGCCTTGGGCTCAGGTCATGATCTCAGGGTCCTGGGATTGAGGCCCGCATCGGGCTCTCTGCTGGGTGGGGAGCCTGCTTCCTCCTCTCTCTCTGCCTATTTATGATCTCTCGCTCTTTGTCAAATAAATAATAAGTAAAATCTTTAAAAAAATAAATAAAATAAAATACCTAAGGAGAATGCTAATAAAATCATAAAAGAAATATTCTATCATTTATACATCATAATCTCAGGTGTTCCTTTTTTTATTTGAAATTTAACACTAAAATTCCAGATATATCAATATAGTTCCCATATAATACATTCAAAATAAAGCAATACACTCATTTTTGATAAAAATATCATACATAAAATTTCTTTATATCTCCCAACTTTATTAAGGTATTAGTGACAAATAAAACTAGCATATATTTAAGATCTACAATGTGATGTTTTGCTATAAGCATGTATTATGAAATGATCACCATGATAAAGCTAATTAACATATCCATAAACTCACATATTTTTCTTTTTGTGATGAGAACATTTGAGATCTACTTCCTTAGCAATTTTTAGGTATACAATACAGTATTGTTAACTATGGTCAATGATTAGAGCTCCAGAACTTACTTATGCTACATAACGGAAAATTTGTACCATTTGACTAATATATCCTTATTTCCCTAACCACCAGTAACCAGCAGTCTACTTTCTACTTCTATGAGTTTGACTATTTTAGATTCTACATATAAGTGAGATCATACAGTATTTGTCTTTCTGTACCTAGCCTATTTCTCTTAGCAAAATGTTCTTTAGGTTTTTATTCAGGACTTTAGCCTCTCTGTTAATGAGAGATATTGACCTATAATTTTCTTTTAGGTAAGGTCTATGTCAGGTTTTGGCATCAAGGCAATTTTGGTTATCATAAAATGTGAGTTGGAAAATATGCCCTCCTTTCCTATTTATGGGGAAAAGTTTGTATTATTTCCTTTTAAATTGTTTGGAAAAATCTACCAGTTAAGGACATCTAGGCCAGAAGTTTTCTTTGTGATGAAGTACTTATTTATGGGTAAAATATCTTTAGTAGCTATGGAACTATTCAAAACTTCTGCTTCAGTTTGTATTTTCCAGGTGATTTGCTTAATTCATTTAAGTTGTCAAGTTTATTAAAATAAAGTTGTTCATGATAAAAAAAATGTTCTTTAGGTTTGCCTATTGTCATAAGTGACAGGATATCTTTCTTTTTCAAGGCTGAACAATATTCCACTATAAATGATTTTTCGTTCCATTGGGTGTGTATGTGTACACATCGCATTTTGCTTATCCATTTGTCAATAGACACTGAGGTTGTTTCTATATATTAGCTATTGTGAATAATGCTGCTATAAACATGGAAGTACAGATATCTTTCTGAAATAATATTTTGTATTTTTTGGATATGTACTCAGATGTAGGATTTCTGGAACAAATGATAGCTCTATTTTTATTTTTTTCATGGAATTATTTATTTATTTATTTTAGAGAGAGAGAGAGAGAGCAGCAGGGGGCAGGGCAGAGGTAGAGAATCTCCAACAGACTCCCCACTGAGCCCAACTAGGGGTTCGATCTCATAACCCTGAGATCATGACTTGGGCAGAAACCAAGAGTCAGATGGTTAACCAACTGAGCCACCCACGTGCCCAATGATAGCTCTAGTTTTAATTTCTGGAGGAACTTCCATACTGTTTTCCATAATGGCTACAGCAATTTACATTTCCATTAACAGTACACAAAGGTACTTTTCTCCATGTCTTGCCAACACTTATTATCTTTTAATTTTTAAAGCAAAATTCAAGTATAACCAAATACAGTTATATGAATTTCAAGTTAGCAATTCTATACATTATTCAGTGCTCATCATGATAAGTGTACTTTTTTTTTTTTTTTTTTAAAGATTTTATTTATTTGACAGAGAGAAACACAGCCAGAGAGGGAACACAAGCAGGGGGAATGAGAGAGGGAGAAGCAGGCTTCCTGCCGAGCAGGGAGTCCGATGTGGGACTCGATTCCGGGTCTCCGGGATCATGACCTGAGCCGAAGGCAGTTGCTTAACCAACTGAGCCACCCAGGCGCCCCTGATAAGTGTACTCTTAATCCCCTTCATTTATTTCACTCATCCCCCCACCCCCTTCCCCTCTGGCAACCACCAGTTTGTTCTCTATATTTAAGAGTGTTTTTTTTTTTTTGTATGTTTGTCTCTTTTTTTTTCTTCCTCTCTCCCTCTTCCTTCCTCCCTCTCTCCCTCCCTCCCTTCTTTCCTTCCATTCTTTTTCTTTCGTTTCCTCTTTCTTTCTTCCTTTCTTTCTAAACCCCACATATGAATGAAATTATATGGCATTTGTCTTTCTCTGACTTGTTTAATTTACCATAATACCCTCTAGATTCCTCCATACTGTAACAAATAGCAAAATTTCATTCTCTTTATGGCTGAATAATATTCCAAATTTGGTATTAAAATATATATGGAAATATATATGTGGAATATACTTGGAATATATATGGATTATATATATGGCTATATTTGGAATATATATAGAAATATATATGGAATATTATTCATAAAAGAATATATGGAGAGAATATATATATCTGTGTATACACACACAAGCACACACACACACAAAAAAACACATACCCACATATTTTTTATCCATTCATCTATAAAAAGACACTTGGGTTGCTTCCATATCTTGGCTATTGTAATTAATGCTGCAATAAACATAGGGGTATATATATATTTTCAAATTAGTGTTTTTGTTTTCTTTGAATAAATATCCAATAGTGGAATTACTAAACTGTATAGTAATTCTATTTTTTTTTAAGACTTTATTTATCTGACAGAGAGAAACACAGTCAGAGAGGGAACACAAGCAGGGGGACTGAGAGAGGGAAAAGCAGGCTTCCTGCTCGGCAGGAAGCCTGATGTGGGACTCGATCCCAGGTCTCCAGGATCATGACCTGAGCTGAAGGCAGTTGCTTAACCAACTGAGCCACCCAGGCGCCTGGTAATTCTATTTTTAATTTTTTGAGTAGTCTATCAAATGGGAGAAATATTGGCAAATGATATATCCAATAAGTGGTTAATATCCATATATATAAAGAACTTACATAACTCAATATCAAAAAACCCTACATAATCTGATTTAAAAAACGAGTAGAGAAAATGAATATATATTTTTTCTAAAAAGACATACAGATGGTCAACAGACACAGGAAAATATGCTTATCACTATTCATCAGGAAAATACAAATCAAAAGAGCAATGAGATGTCATTTCACACCTGTCAGAATGATTAAAATTAAAAGCACAAGAAGTAATAAGTGATGGTGAGAATGCCAAGAAAAAGGAACCAGGAGCACTGTTGGTGGAAATGCAAGCTAGTCATTTAACATTTTGATAACAGCCATCTTAACAGGTTTGATGTGGCATTTTATCCTGGTTTTGGTTTATATTTCCCTAATGAAATAGGGAATAGCACTGCTGAGCGTCTTCTCATATACCCGTCAGCCATTTATACATCTTCTTTGAAAATTTTGAAATTTTAATTTTTTCTTAATGTAGATATTTATCACTATAAACTTACCTCTCATAATTGCTATTGCTGTATCTATCTGTAAGTTTTGATATACTATATTTGCTTTTAAAAATATATGTATTGATTTCCTTTATAATTTCTTCTTTGACTTATTGGTTGTTCAGGAGTCCTTGGTTTAATTTCCACATATTTGTGAATATTTCCCATTATCCATCTGTTATTGACTTCTAGTTTCATACCATTATGATCTGAAAACATGCTTGATATGTTTCCAATTTTTGAAAATTTGTTAAGATTTGTTTTGTGGCCTAGCATATGCTCTGTCCTGCAGAATATTTCCTGTGTGCTTAAGAAGAATGTGCATTCTGCTGCTGCTATTGAATTACATGTTCTGTGTATTTCTTCTAGATAATTTGGTCCAGAATGTTGTTCAAATCTTCTTTCCATATTGATGTTCTGTCTGGATTACCTTTCCTTTGTTAAAAGTGGAATACTGAATATTGAAATTCCTACTACTGTTTTATTACTTCTATTTCTACCTTCTGTTCTATAAATACTTGCTTTACATACTTAGGTGTTATTATGTTGCATGCATGTATATTTACAGCTGTTATATCCACTTGATGAATTGATGCTTTTTGTATGTAATGATCTTTGTCTTTGTGACAGTTATGACTTAAAGTTTATTTTGTCTGATATAGGTATAATCATCCCTACCATTTGCATGGAATATTCTTTTTCATCCCTTCACTTGCTCCTTATATGTGTCCTTAATTGTAAAAGTGAGTCTCTTGTGAGTCAATCACTGTGGAAAACAGTATGGAGGTTCCTCAAAAAGATAAATAGAAATATCATATGATCTAGCAATTCTACTATTAGATATTTAACCAAAGACAACAAAACATTAGTTCAAAAAAAAATACATGCACCCTAATGTTTATAGTAGTATTATCTACAATAGCCAAATTATGGAGACAGCTTATGAAAGGAACAATTTATTTTACACACACACACACACACACACACACACACACACACACACTGGAATACTACTCAGTCATAAAAAAGAATGAAATCTTGCCCTTTGCAATGACATGACAAAAGCTACAGAGTATTGCACTAAACAAAATAAGTCAGTCAGAGAAAGACAAAAACCATATGATTTCACTTATATGCAAATTCTAAAACCAAAATGAACAATAACAACAACAAAATCAGAAACAGACCCATAAATACAGAGAATAAATTAATGGTTGCCAGAAAGGAAGAGAATTGGAGGATAGAAAATGGGTGGTAGGTAGTAGGAAGTACAGGCTTTCAGTTCTGGAATAAATAAGTCATGGGGATGAAAGAGACAGCATAAGGAATAAAGATAATGGTTGATATATACATATATATATGTATAGATATACATATATATATGTATAGATATACATATATATATGTATATCTATACATATATATATATATTATATGGTGACAGATGGTAGCTATATTTGTGATTACTGCATGAGGTATAGAGTTGTCAAATCGCCATGTTGTAGACTTGAAATTAATGAAAAATTGTGTCAACTATATTTTTATAAAAAAATTAAAAAATAAAGTGAGTCTCTTATTCATTTGGTTGAATTTTATTTTCTACCCATTAAGCCAATTTGTGTCTTTTGTTTGAAGAATTTAATCCATTTACATTTAATTATTGATAAGTAAGAACTTACTATCATCATTTGCTAGTTGTTTCATGATTACTTTGTAGTTACTTTATTCCTTTCATTCCCTCATTATGATATATATATATATATATATATACACATTTTTTTCTTTAGTTGTATACTTTGCTTTCTTCATCTTTTGTTTACTAGAGATTTTTTTCTTTGTGGTTACCATGAAACTTACTTAAAACATTTTATAAGTCCTTATTAAGCTGATAACAACTTAACTTTGCATACAATTCTACACTTTAATTTCTCCTCCCCCATATAAATTCTCCTCCCCCATAACTGATAAAAAGATTTACATTTTTTATATATTATAATATTCGAGTCTTCTGAATTTAACTATATTCTGACCTTTACAATGAGTTTTCTATTTTAATATAGTTAATGTTGTTGTTATATTATCTTTTCTTTCAACTTGAAGAACTCCTTTTAGCATTTCTTGTGATGTATGTCTAGTGGTAATAAATTCCTTAAGCTTTTGTTTGTCAGGGCAAGTCTTGATCTCACCTTCATTTCTAAAGGGCAGCTTATGGATGATATTCTTGGTTGATAGTTTGGACCTTGAACTTGATTGGCACAGGGGAGCCAGCTTAGCAGTAGGGACAGGCCAATGACTTGGTCCATAGGGGTAAGACTAGTCCTGAAGCTTTGGGGGCCAGAACTGCAATGGGGTCTTCTGAGTTGGACATGGGTCATGGGTCCAGTAGAGCCTGGTTTAACTTAAACTAATTCTTTTCTAAGTCTGTTACATACCTTGGATTCTTTTCACTTAACTTTTTAGAAAGTTCCATTATTTCTTGTAGCTATGTATTTCTCTTTTTTGGATATGACCCTAGCTTTCCTGGTTATATATTTATGTAATTTCTTCAGAAAAGAGTTTATTTACAAGTGAATTTTTTTGCATTTTTGTTACCTAAAGCTAGCCTCATGTGTCCCCTGGTGCTTGACTAGCTTGTCTTTGTATAGAATTTTGGAGTTTTGAAGACATTGCCTCACTATGTGTACTCAGTGTTGCAGATGGTTGCTGATTCTAATTCTTCAGTAGAAGGTATTTTTTTCTTTGTTTCTTCTCATTGAAAACTTTTAGATCTTCTATTCATTCTTGGGATTCAGAGCCATCACAGTGATTTATATTTATATAGCTCTTTTATCTTCTTTTTTTTCTTTTTGGTATTGGGCAACCTTAAAAAATCTTGGCACAACTGTGTCTCTTCAACTCAGAGAAAATAAAATTGGACTCCATTAATAAATTTCATATTAAATAATTAAGATCAACTTCTTGGATTCTTGTATTACATAATTTTTATTATTATATTACTCATTTAAAGAAGAGGAAATACATGCACTGACTAAACTAAGGTATTTTTTAAAGTTATTTGGTTAGAACTCAATAGCAATTCTTTGAAATTTAATTAAATTAATTCTTTGAAATAAATTTTAAATTTAAAATTTGAAAATAAATGCATTATTAATTGCATTTATTTTCATTATATATTATAGATATGTAGTCACCATACACTCAGAATCTTAGATCCTGAGATATATTTTCATACATAATTGTCAGATATTGTGTATGGAAAGTTGGGAAGACTCTACATGATTTTATCTTCCTGAAGAAGAGATTTACTTTACCCTTTGGTGGGACTTTAAAGTAGGGAAGAATATCTTAATTTGATAAGGGATTCAAGTAATTTGAATCTGGGTTTCAGTCTTTGCAAGTCTCACTGTATTCCTACACAAATATCATCCTTTTAAAGCTTTTATTTGTTTATTTGACACAGAGAGAGAGATCACAGGCAGGCAGAGAGAGAGGAGGAAGCAGGCTCCCTACTGAGCAGAGAGCCTGATGTGGGCCTAGATCCCAGGACCCTGAGATCATGACCTGAGCCGAAGGCAGAGGCTTAACCCACTGAGCCACCCAGGTTCCCTCAAATATCACCTTTTAAACACATTTTTTATAATGGAGTGAAATATTTGACATTTAATCTTCATAAGGTTATGGTGGAACTTGCATAATAATATAGTTCTTGTGATAATATAAATCAATATAAACTCTCTTTAAGGAGGCTGTGATTCAGTTACTTTTGTTGTTTATTTCCATGTTTTTCTGTTTTTACTTCTACTGGTGAAAAATTTTGGTTGTCTTTGGGTAACCAACTTAACTTTTATGGTTAAATAAAATATTCACATTTAACCAAGATGATTTCTAAAATCCTTTCCTAAGATATGGCAATAAATAACATTTATCTGAAGCACAATACATTCACACCTAAGCAGATTGGTAGAACAGGAAGAGTTGGAAGGAAGGGTGCTTCTAGATACTGGAAGTTGTTTGGTTGTAAACTTAAGCCAAATTTGCCTCATTTTCTTCTCTTTCTCTTGTACATGCAGTAAAAGATGTTTTCTTTAACCATGACTTTTAATGCCTTTATTCTTCCTGTTTGATAGTTTCTACCTTATCTAAATAACCAGAGGAGATGACTATGATATCCGTGTATTTGATCAAAAACTTCTGTGGTGCAGAAATGATGTATAGAATAATTAAGAACAATAAAATCTTGCATAAAGTAGAGCTAAAGTAGAAGAGAGATTGTTTAATACATTTCTCAATTATAAAAAAATAAATGAAAATTAAAAATTAAAATGAAATAACACATAATCTCATCATTCTAACATAATTACTGTCTATAAGATAATTTAGAGAAGCAGTTTATGAATAATTATCAGGAACTATAAATAGGCATATATTTTCACTCAATAATTTCTTTTCCGGTAATTAATTCTGAGGAAATAAATCAATCAAAAGAAAATGCAGATTTGCACATTTGGATTTTTTTTTCCCTGAGAGAGAGTGAGTGAGTAGGGTAAGTGAGTAGGGGAGAGGGATGGAGGGGAGGGAGAGAGAGAGAGAATCTTAAGCAGGTTCCAGGCCCAGTGCCCAGCCTGATGCAGGGCTTGATCTTATGATGCTGAGATCATAACCTGAGCTGAAATCACAAGTTGGACACTGAACCAACAAAGCCAGGTGCTCCAAGATTCATTTTAACATTATTTTTAATGACTGTTTTAAATAATTTGAATATCTGACTAGCATAAAATTATTACACACCAATTTAACTAGTCCTTAAAATTAAAATTGTGATGACACAGCTACATGAGATACCCACTTAGTGTAATACATAAAAATTATGTCAATATCAATATAATAAAAAGTGAAATTATTAACTTATATGGTCAAAAAATATGAAATATTATATAGCTGCACTACGATTATTGGATGCTGTGATATTATTTTTCATTATTATTTTCATCATTAATATATAAAAATCATGGGAAAATTTAAAAAGTAGAAAATTAGAAATAAATAGGAAGTGTATATTTAGTTATATAGTACTCATGGAACAAACGGCTATGAGCACTTACTAACTACTACTGATTTGAAATCATGCTTAGTCTACCAATTAATTACCATTATTAAGCTTTTGTTATATGCATCTTTGCTTTATTAAGCTTTTCTTATAACTAGACAATTTTTTTAAAAATCCCACAACTTAATTTTTTAAAGTAAATTCTATGTTTTATTCAAATTTTTAGGCACTAATATCTAAAACAATGGCTTAAATATGGCATGTTTTGTGATGAATATCTGTTGAATAATTTCAAGACTAGAAAACGTTGACACCTTTTAAAAGTTAACTTAGAGTTAAGCCTCTGCCTTGGGCTCAGGTCATGATCTCAGGGTCCTGGGATCGAGTCCCACATCAGACTTTCTGCTCAGCGGGGAGCCTGCTTCTTCCTCTCTCTCTGTCTGCCTCTCTGCCTACTTGTGATCTCTCTCTCTCTGTCAAATAAATAAATAAAATCTTTAAAAAATAAAAAAATAAAAGTTAATTTAATTTTGAGTAGATAATGAACCCCATGAAACTAAAAATGTTAGAAGAACACATAGTGGGGGAAAAATATTCTCCTTTCCATCATCATCTGTCACCCACTTTTCTCTTCCTACATATATAAACAAAAATCTATGTGTAATATTCCCCTCTTTTTACAGAGTGAGAGTGTATTATACATAATTTACTGCAGTTTAGTTTTTTCCCAATTAATAATATATTGGAAATCTATCCATATCAGTATACATTTGACCTTCTTCATTCTCTTTTATGGCCATATAACATTTTAATACATGGATGTATCATACCTTGCCCTTATCCATAAACATCTTTTTGTTTGTTTTTATTTTTTTGCCCAGAATTTCCCAAGGTTTTTTTAGTTGTATCTGGCAGTCTGCTCCAAGGCACCAAAGTCAAGGGTGAACTTCTTAATTTTTTTTTTCAAAGCTTAGTCTCACATACCACATCAATTTGTTAGGAAACTCTGCTGGTTTTACCTTAGAAATATATCCAGAATTGAACTGCTTTCCACTATTTTCACTGAGCTATCATCTCTCACCTGGATTAATATAATTGCCTCTTAAAAGGTCTCCCCCTTTCAATGCTTGTCTCCTTTGCAATATGCCTACAAACAATAGATAGTACTAATTATAATTTTAAGATATAAGGTAGGACTTCTAGAATTTACCAAAATAGACTAAATACATATCACTTTATCTATCCCACTGAATAAAATTAAAACCTTGACCAGAATACATAAATAAGTATCTTCATCCTCCGAAAAAATAAATAATAGTAAGTGGAATAAGATATCCTGAAAATAAAAACTCAAAGAAGAAGCACCTGTATAGGGATGGGTTCTCTGTTTTATTCCATCTCCCATCTTTTACCTAGACTATAAAGTAGGCTGAATCCTAACACTATGTAATAGTGCAGACAATAAACACTCAAAGAAAACCTCTCTTTCTGGTACAGAAAGCTGGGAAGGCCATTAAGGGGTGGAGAACACAGGAGGAAATTCTCATGTCTTGTGTTTTCTGTTTTTATGGTCTTAGAATTGACCCACATCAAGTCCCAGTCATGAAGCTACATTCCTATGCAGATGACAGTGGACAGTGGCAGCAGTGGTGGTGACATTAATAGACTTGCAGACACCTAAAACATTCAGGAAGAGAATCTTGTTTTTTTAACAGAGAAACAGAAAAGAGGCACTTGTCATATCAAAAGTATGAGAGAAATCCTCTTTCTTTTCTCCCTTCTTACCTACTGTTATTTTGCCTCAAGTTGGATCCAGTTACAGAAATTGCAAAATTAGTGACATTAATACCTTGGCATAGTAAACAGAAGGTCAAAATTGAGGTATTCAGAGAGTATGGGGTCATTATGAAGAGAATGAACCTGGAAAAAGCAATTATTTAAATCTATACATGAACTCCATGGCTTACACCACATTGTACATGTATTGAACTGGCTTGAATCAACACATTAAAAGCTTTGAGGACTTTTCAAATAAAGTAAGACTTTCCTGGTGGCAAATTAGCTTCTGGTTGGTTGACATGCTGAGTGGACCAGAATATTACTGCCAAGGCTTTATCAACTATAATGATATTGGAATTATAGTGAATAGAAGTTGGGTCATAGCATTCAGCCTAAGTCTAACCAAGTTGATTGCAAGCTACAACACACACACACACACACACACACACACACACACACACACACACACACACTTCCAGAGGATTTCAATAAGATCCAGAGTTTCCTATCATAAGATTTAAAAATTGCAGGGGTGTCTGGGTGGCTCAGTTGGTTAGGGGACTGCCTTCAGCTCACGTCATGATCCCAGAGACCCGGGATCGAGTCCCTTATCGGGCTCTCTGCTCAGCCGGAAGCCTGCTTCTCCCTCTCTCACTCCCTCTGCCTGTGTTCCCCCTCTGCCTGTGTTTCTCTCTGTCAAATAAATAAAATCTTAAAAAAAAAAGATTTAAAAATTGCAGAATATAATCCTTGATTAACCAACATATGAAAGAACTAAGCATTCCTCAACAACTCTCAAGGAAAAAATCCACTTAGAGACAATGACTTCAGAGACAAGATAACCTATTTTGGGAATGTCAATAAAAATCTTAGAGCAATTATTATAAGTTCTTTTCCATGAAAGGAAAAAGAATAAAACAAAACAAAACTCTTGAAATGAGTGGAAAAGTACAAGTCCTCAAGTGAGAAATTGAAGTTATAAAGAAGACACTATTGAAAATGTTATACCTGACAATTAGAATATCATAAATCAAAAGATCACTGGAAATGAAATTACTTAGGAGTGAATCAGAAAATTTAAGGATAGGCTAATAGAAATTATCTAATTTAAATAATAGAATACAGTTTGAATACACACACACAGACACACACACACACCTGGGACTGTGACACAATATCACAAAATGCCACTGGAGTCCCAGAAAGTGAAGAAAAGATTAATGAGGAAGAATAATATTTGAAGAAATAAAAGTTGAATACTTTCCAGATTTAGTAAAAATCATTCATTTACAGATTTAAGAAGTTCTGAAAATCTCAATAATAAACCCAAAGGAAAACCACAAACAGATATACTTTAATCAAACTGCTGAAAACTGAAGATAAAAATAACCCATAGGCAGGTGGAGAAAAATTATATATTACATAAGATAAGTAAACAAATTAACAACACTTTTTTGAAAAGTCAAAAGAAAATAATTGATAACACATGTTTCTCTGTCGCTGCTGGGGGCCAGTCTCAGCAGAGATGTGGGTCCCAAACCACGGGATGTCTGGCGGGTGAAATAATGACTGGGACACGGAAATCTGATGCAAGCTGACAGACCCGAGGTCAGTTAGGAGAGACCTATGAAGCAGGCTCAGGCTCATGCTCTGGCTTTTTAGCATTGGCTTTCTAGCTCTAGCTCTCTAGCTCTGGCTTTGGCCCTCTTGCTCTGCTTTTGTATCTCTTGCTCTCTGCTTCTGTTTCTGCTGCTTTCTTTGCTTCTCTGTTTCTGCTGCTTTCTTTGCTTCTCTTCTCTCCTTGCTTTGCTTCTGTCTCTCTTTGCAGGCTCTCTGCCTTTTTCCTCCCACTTTTTCCTTTGCCTCTGGCTCTGCCTTTGTCTCTCTTGACTAACAAGGGCCCCAGTCTTTTATTATTCAAAAGTGAGGAAGTTGGGAGATGCAGTTAAATCTTTAACTGCTTTTGCACCCGCCCTAGAGACAGGATTAGTATTGTTTATGCAGGGAACAGAGTGATTGCTTAAACTCACAGAAGTTGAGACCATTGAGGCAGAGGGATCAAGAAATACAAATAAGAGATACAGAGATATGATTACCAGGAGGAGGATTAAGTGGAATTATATGTCTAGGATAAGCACATAAAGGACATATTGCCCCGACCCACAGGGTACATGGTTTTCCAGATTCTAGGTGGGGAAAGCCGAGAGGGGCTTTCATTTACATTCACAGGTACCTCCACCAAAGTTTCCAGTGGCTTGGGCCTGGCGGGAGGGGCAGATCATGCACAGTCCCTGACATTTCTCTATATATTAAAAATATTCTGGGATGCCTGGGTGGCTCAGTTGGTTAAGTGACTGCCTTCGGCTCAGGTCATGACCCTGGAGACCCGGGATCAAGTCCCACATCAGGCTCCCTGCTCAGCGGGAAGCCTGCTTCTCCCTCTCTCACTCCCCCTGCTTGTGTTCCCTCTCTCGCTGTGTTTCTCTCTGTCAAGTAAACAAAATCTTAAAAACATATATCCTTTAAGAATGAAGGCAAAAAAAAAAAAAAAAGAATGAAGGCAAAATAAAAATATTCTCAGGTTAGAGAAAACCAGCAGAACATTTTATTAGACATTCTCTCAAGGAAATGTTAAAGAAGATTCTTTAAGCAGAAGGAAAGTGATAACAAAAAAAAATCTAGAACTTTGAGGATCATAAAACAGAAATAGTAAATAAGCGGGTAAATGAAACATTATATTGTGACACTAAGCTCTTTAAAATGTGTATGCATTGAAAGAGAAGAAGAAGAAGACAAAGAAGAAGAAGAGGAGGAGGAGGAGGAGGAGAAGGAGAAGGTGGAGAAGGAGAAGGAGAAAAGAGAAAGAAAAAGAAAAAGAAAAAAAAAGAAAATGAAAAAGAAAAAGAAAAGGAAAAAGAAAAGGAAAAAGAAAAAAGAAAAGGCCAGGGAGATTTTTAAAGTCTGCAAATAAAATACATATTACATAAAGGGACCTGTATGGTGGTAAGGTATATACTTCATATTTGAAGTAATAAGACATTAATTCTATATAGATAGTGAAAAGATATGTTTATATGTTGTAATTCTTAGGGCAACCTCACTCAAACATAGTAAGTTATGTAGTAGAAAGTAGAAAAATAAAGTGGATTACAAAAAAGTATCATATAATCTAAAAAAGGACATAAAATGATAATAGAACAAAATTAAAGAAAGAAAAAAAAGCAGAGATGCTAAACAGAAATCTAATAATAAGATGTACCTAAATTCGGCCATATCAATAATTACATTAAATGTAAATGGTTAAACCCACCAATTAAGAAGACTTAATTCTTATTGTCAGATTTTATTAAAATAAAACAAGAACAATGGGGCGCCTGGTGGCTCAGTTGATTGAGCGACTGCCTTCGGCTCAGGTCATGATCCCGGAGACCTGGGATCAAATCCCACATCGGGCTCCCTGCTCGGCAGGAAGCCTGTTTCTCCCTCTCTCACTCCCCCTGCTTGTGTTCCCTCTCTGGCTATGTTTCTCTCTGTCAAATAAATAAAAAAATCTTTTAAAAAAACACACACACACAAGAAGAAGAAAACAAGATTTAGCAAGGTACCCTTCAGGAAACACACTTTAAATATAATTACATAAAATAGTTTTAAAAAACAAAAACTGATAAAAAGAAAGCTGGAATAATCAAAAGAAAGCTAATATCAGATTAAGTAGATTTCAGAATGCATCACTGACAAAAACAAATTACATAAAAACAACAACAAAAAAATTCTTCAAGAAGGTATAGCAACACTAAAGTAAATAAGCCTAAAATAGATTGCTCTACATTCATGAAGAAAAGAAAAACAAAAACAAAAAAACCCTGATAGAACAGAAAGAAAAATTGAAAAGTTTATAATTTTACCTGGAAACCTTAATACTCCCATGAATATTAATAAATAGAATACACAGAAAATAAGGAAGGATATTGAAAATCTGACCAATATAATATTGTCTAACTTAAAACCACACTCAACAACTACAGAATACACATCATTCTCAAATATACATGGAACGTTTATCAAGACAGATTATACTTTGGATTAAAAAAACAAATATTAACAAATTTAGAAGAATTGAAAGTATATAAAGTATGTTCCCATCTCAGACTTAATCTAGAAAATAAATAACAGAAATATGTCTTTAAAAATTGTAAAATATTTAGAAATTAAACAACATACTTGGAAATAATCTATAGGTCAAGAAGATATCTCAAAATAAATTGGTACCTATTTTAAGCTACATTAAAAGGAAAATGCAACATATCAAAATTCATGAGATGTAGTTAAACAGAATTTAGAGGGACATTTATAAAATTGAATGCTTATATTAGGAAAAAAGATATATCGAATCAATAATATAAGTTTCCACATTAAGAAACTAAGAAACAAAGAGAAAATGAAACTCAACACAAGCAGAAAATAAAATAAAGATGTTTCAAGTTTTGATAAAGTTTCAATAAAGATAAATTTAGTAAATTGATAATAAATAAGTTGCAAAAAAGATAAGGAGTTTTAAAACCACTGAAATGAAGAGCAGATAAACAATATAAAAAATCAATGAAACTACACATGGGTCTTTAAAAGTTTGATATTTTGATAATACTGATTAACCTTTTCTAGATCAATCAAAACTCAAAACTTTAAAAGCTTGATATTTTGATAATATTGATTAACCTTTTCCAGAGAGGGAGTGACAGAAAGAGCAAAAATTGCCAATATCTGTTAAAAACCACATATCTCTATAGAACTCACAGCCATGAAGTATGTATATCTAATTCCGGTATCAAACCCAGTTACCAGCTACAACTATAACTCTAGCCCCAAGTTCCTTCTTTGCTTGTGCCTTCTGGGGATTTCCTTTTCCATTACTTCTTTTTCATTGAATTATGCATTTACTATTTTGTTTATGATAGCTTATCCAATATTTTCAAGTGTTTGTGGCAAGAGTGGAAAGTCTACATTGAATCAGAGCATCATGCTGCTAGGACAAGAATTACATAGGTTCTAAGACAAAGTTACTTCTCACCCCACTCTCCTTTTGGCTATAATTAAAAGCTGATTATTTCCATGTTCCTTTGGAATTTACCTCTATAAAATAAAGTCAAGTTTCATATCATCCTTTCCAACAATGTTGCAAAATATAAAGTAGAATGTTTTATGCATTTCTGCAGTTCTATCTTCCACAAGGTATTGTTTTTGTTTTTGTTACGCTGGTTTGAAGTATAAATAAAACATGCTGTTAATTTTAGCAAACTACCTCTTTTTATCTTCCTTCAATAGATTCTTTGTTAGATTATTTTATGGTGTTTAATTAACTTTGTAAACACAGCTTTAGTACTATTTATCTGATCTCAGTTGGACTAGACTATTAATAGGTATTATTTTGGATCCTACTTTATAGCTTTTTCTTTCTTTTCTATTTTTTTTTTTTAAGTAGGTTCCATGCCCAGGGTGGAACCTGATGCTGGGCTCCACTCAATGACTCTGAGATCAAGTCCTGAGTTGAGATCAAAAGTCAAATGTTGAACTGACTAGGCCACTCAGGAACCCTCTTCCTTTTCTAATTTTTGAATCATAGCTCAATTTTTTTTCTGTAGTATTCTTTTGTGTTTCTGAATTCTGTTTGAGAAAACAGGATTGGTGCACATAATGTACAAATAACTGCTTTACAAGAAAGTAGTAGAATTGGGGCAGCAACAAGAAACTTAATTTCCTGTTTGTTCAGAAATGATTATTAAATGCCAACTTGTAACATTTATTGAGCTAGGAAGGAGATTTCAGTCAAAAGTGAGGAGGTAGCAACATAGTCTACTGGATGGTAGAATAAAGATATATTATGGAAAGGAAAGGCAGAATATCTCATTTCGACAGAGTGACAAAGAAGTCTTCCACTAGGGGATGATACTGGCACTGAAACTTGACAGATAAATAGAAATTTTTCAGCTTGAGGAAGCAACATGTATAAAATATCAAGGAGTGAGTAAACATGATGTGTAAGAAAAATGCAAGCGTTTTGGTATAATTGAACCATATGCTGTATATAAGAACTCGGCTAGTGATGAGTTTCAATGAGCTTCCAGATGTAAGCAGTTACTGGATCTTGAATGACTTTGTTTCTTTACTAAGGAAGTTAAATCTCCTTTGGAAAGTAATAGAGAAGTATAATTGAGTACTAATAAAGGGGATAACCTGACTATATTTACAAAGTTGAAAGACCACTGTGGAAGTAACATAGAGTACTGAGGGCAAAATGTCTATGAACAACCTCTCATCACTCACTAAAGTAGCTCTACTGTTTCTCAATATTTATTTTTGTCTTGTTTTGTTTTTGTTTTTATTATTTTGGCCTATTTAATCTCCAAAATTTCTCAGAGTCAATATGGAAGCCTAGTTATCCAGGTACATTTATTTCAGTAGTATTGACAAAGCCCAAGACATGCATCATGCAAAGCCTTAGAAATACCAGGATAAACAGGACAGGGCTCCTGCTCTCTCAAAGTTCACTACTTTATTGGGGGAAAACAGAGTAATTTTCAATAACACACCAAAATTATTTCACAAAATTATGTTATATATATATATGTTTGTATATATATATATATATATATATATAGCTGACCCTTGAACAACAATCCCCACACAGTTAAAATCTCTGTATAACTTTTGATTCCCAGAAAACTTAACTATTGAAGCCAACTATTGACCAGAAGTTTACCAATAAGTAAGAGTTAATTACACATATTTTGTATGTTGTGTGTATTATATAGTGTGTTCTTACAATAAAGCAAGCAAAAGAAAATAAAATGTTATTAAGATAATCATAAGGAAGAGAAGATATATTTACAGTACTGAACTGTATTTATCAGTAGTGTAAATTTACATTTTTACAAAGTGAATCATTTATTAGTACCTATGTCAATATTATCTCTGTGATCCAAAACATTGTAGATATTATACATATTATAAACACTAGACATCAAGATGAAAGGATAATATGAAAAAGAAATTCATATTCATTTATAAAATAAAAATTTTCAAATATATTTATTGAAAAATCTGCATTAAGTGAATCTGTACAGTTCATAACTGTGTTGTTCAAGGGTATTCTATATGGATTTTTTTTCTATTTTCTATTTTTTCTATTTTTTAAAATTATCTATTTCTAAACAATTCTATATGATTTTTGTGATTTGTCTTGCAGAACTGATCACATGGATTTGCACATACACAAGCATGGTAAAAAATGTTTGTGAGACTCAGGCAGTGTAAATAAACTTGGGAGCTTGGTTATTTAAAATATGTTATCTGGTGTCCAGGTCAGAACTGGCCTTCTGTTCTGGATACCAAGAGCTACAACTCTTGCCTAACATCCCCTCCTGCACCACACTGGGCTGGCTCCCCAGAATGGAATCCAGGAGGGGAGACAGACACACATAGACTAGGATCCTTGAAAATATAAAATATGGTAATATAGAAACTCAGCTGGCTCCAAACTGCATGTAGATAAACAAATGTTTAATTTTAAACCCATTATTTGCCTTATAACTATGGTCCTTATGGAGATGAGATGGTCAACTGGAAGTCTTTTTTTTTTTTTTTATTGTTACTAAAATTTTTTTTTTCCAGCGTTTCAAGATTCATTCCCCATTCCCCACACCCAGTGCTCCACGCTTTAGGTGTCCCCAGTACCCACCACCAGGCTCTCCCATCCCTCCACCCCCCTCCCTCCAAGTCCCTCAGTTTGTTTCTGTGTCCAAAGTCTCTGTTGTTTCGTTTCCCTCCCTAGATTACCCTAGTTCCCATTTACTTTCCTTCTCCCACTGTCC
>PITA01027635.1:0-20633 GCA_004023965.1 Spilogale gracilis | reverse complement strand
TCCTCGAGGGCACTGGGGGTCAGCTCTGCAGGGAGGGGTTCCTCGAGGGCCCTGGGGGTCAGCTCCGCAGGGAGGGGGTCCTCGAGGGCTCTGGGGGTCAGCTCCTGTCTGGCTTCTGGCTTCCCGTGGTTGGCCGGCAACCTCTGGAGCTTGCTGGCTGGCAGGGGTGCGACCCCCGCCTCTGCACCCTCGTTCCCAGGGTGTGCGTGTCCCCCTGTCTGCTGTGTCCTTTGTAGGAATTCCAGCCGTGCTGGGTTAGGGCGCACCCCAATGACCTCACCTCTATTTAATCATCTGCAGATTTCCAAATGCAGTCACACTCACGGGGAGCAGGGGCTGGGACTTCAACAACTTTTTGGGAGACTGAATTCAGCCCGCGGCCTCGGCTTGGCTGAAGCCGCCTAGGAGAACAGGTGCACCCCAAACTCTCCCCCGGTCAGGGGGTGGAAGTCATGGGCCAGCCTGACCGGTCCCTGCCCCAGGCCAGGATTTCCGCGGCGCGGGCTGGGGGTGGCCATGCCCGGCTTCCTCCTGACGCCCTTGGGAAGGAGCCGTCTGGGGCTCTGGCCGTCCTGCCCCGCACTGGCTCGCCCCCGGCTGAGCGGAAGGGACGCGGCTCCCCCCCTGCACCTGAGGCGGGATGTGGAGCAGCCAGAGCCAGGGTCCAGGCTGGGGCTCTGCCACTTACCCGCGTGTGGCCTTGTTCGCCTCACTTTTCCCTTCTGTAAATGGGGCTCGGAGGCCTGCTCGCTCTCACAGAGAACAGTGTGCGGCGGAGGGGGAGCTGGGCGGACGAAGCAGCGTCTCCTGCAGCGGGGACGTGTCACAACCAGGGCTCTTTGTCACCGAGGCCGTCGGGCCAGGCCTCAAGCACACGAGAGGACCCCGCTGCACGTCCCCGTGGGCATCTGAGTCCCCGACACGGGGCTGGGCCGGCGGCCCGGTGTTGGAGCAGGGGACCCGGCAGGGAGGAGATGCATATTCAGGAAGGCGGCGTGAACGCTAATAAAGACCGCCGTCCGTGCGGATGCACCGGGAAAACAAAATACCACTTAAGCAGTCTCCCGGGGCCCAATTAGGCCATGGCTCCAGCACACAGATCTGGGGCTGGGAGAGCTCTCTCCTCCGCCTGGGGCTGGGGGGGGAGCGGCCAGTGGAGGGGGTGGGAGAGCTCTCTCCTCCGCCTGGGGCTGGGGGGGCGGGGAGTGGCCAGTGGAGGGGGTAGCATCTCGTCTGCTTTAACTCCTTCTGCAAAGTCTGGTGGACGAGTTGTCCCCTGGCCGCTGTCCCGTGGGGGCCAGCTCACCGGCCGCGGCACCTCCCCGCTGCTCCCCTGCACCTCTCCCTGGAAGAGGGCACACCTGCGTCCCTGCGCCCGCGCGCCTGCAGGGCTGGCAGAGGCTCTGGTCCACTCCCCTCTGTGTCCCGGGTGCACAGCTGGTGCTCTGTGCGGTCGTGCAGGCAGTGGTAGAGGGGCCCATGGCCACTGCCGGGGCGGGGGGAAGCGGCCGGAGCCAGGATCCTGTCCCCACTGATCCCTGATGCCAGCCTGCATTCTGCCCCTGGCCGGCTCCTGGTCGTCCCCCTCCCTCTCCTGCTCTTGCTGACGTGGTGCATGTGTGGCTGGCCGGCGGTGGCCTGGGGGAGGGGAGCGTGCTCCAGCCTCAGCTCCACTAACACTCCTCCCAGGAACGGGCTCGTGGCTCCTCTGAGGGCTCCGTGTCCCCGCCGGAAGACGGGGTGCTGCAGACCATTCGCGTGCAGGCGTCCTTCACCAGCAGACCTCCCCGCTGACCCGGCCGCCATGGTCCACTGTGGCCAGCACCGGAGCCCCGCGGGGCAGGAAGCGGGTCGAGGGGGAGCCGGCACCATCAGCAGACCGTGGGGGCCGCCTCCTCCTTGTCCACTCACAGGGGTTGCTTTTGCTGATGCATCGGCCCAGGATGGGCTTTTTGACCACAAAGGAGAGCCGAACATCTGATTCAAACAGGTGCCTTGTGGGTTAACGTGAACCCTCTGGCTGACTGCAGCCGGGGCGACCAGGTCACTCCAGCCAGGTGGGGGACCAGGAAAGCCCACTTTAAGCTTCAGCTTTGTACATCTTTTCCAGAAGGTTCCACGAGCCCGCCGCGCCCGTCTGCGATTTTCTTGCGTGCCTGCCGTGCCCCGCACCCGTGCCCCTTCCGATCACGCCCTAGAACTCTTCGGCTCGAGTCTGTCTGTCGTCAGGCTTTGCTCCGAATGCAGACGGAACCCCAGCCTTTGTCTCGAGAGCACTGAGACCCTCTGTACTGTGTACTCGGGCCAACCTGGCTGGGTTCCTCGGCTTTAACACCCTGGTGGGCCCATGAGGGAGCCTTCCCTCCGAAGGAAGACTCCCGGCTCCCACCCTCTGGCCCATCTGGTCGGCACATGAGGCTTAATCCCCGCATACCCACGGCTTCTGGGTGCTGACGGCCATCGCCCCCGGCAGCCCCCCTCCCCTGAGACTGTACACACTAAGAGCACCAACACGGTCCTCCGTCTCCCCACCTTTTGCTTCCCCGCACGGGCACAGAGCCAGCCCGCAGCGGCTCACCAGGAGGGCGGCTGTGCCCGCCGACCCGTGCAGGGGACAGCGCCCCGCCCCCGCGGACCTCCCCGCCTGGCTCGGCAGCTAGCTGGGTGGGACGGAGGGAAGCTCAGATGCCCACCAGCACAGCAAGGGGGCCGCAGCGAACAAAGGCGGGAGTGCGGGGCCGCGGAGAGCGGGACGCCTGGCCATCCGAGGAGAAGGGCCCGTGGCTCGTGCGGGTAGTTGGCCCACAGCAGCACAGGCCCCCGGTGGCTAGGCGGTCAGAGTTTGCAGACCAGAGGAGCTGACTCGCTCGTGACCGTCCCCGGCACAGGCCGAAGGACGCGCCCCAGATCCGCCCGCCCCTCTGCTCGGGGGGTGCTCAGCGGTGACGGGCACACGGCTAAGAGACGAGCCTCCACGGGTACAGCATGCCGGTATAAAGCGTGACTCGGCTGTGGGAGGCCCGCTGCTCCCCCCTGCTCGCCCCCCTCGCCCCCGCTCCGCGCCGTGCTCCTGGCTGCCTGCATTCCTCCGTTAGCCGCGGCTTCAGAAGCAGGGGTCCTGAGGGTCTCGGCGCCTCCTTCTTACTCGCGAGGTCCATGGGCGGCCCCTAATGCAGGCTCTCGGCCCTGGGCTCCCTCGGCCTCGGGACAGGCTGCGGCCCCCTAAGCCGACCCGTGTGTGCCACGCCGGGGCCCAGTGCAGCGCACCTCACCTTTGGGCGTGCGTCTTCCTCGTCAGAGTGAGGCGCTTCCCTCCCGCGGGTGGGCTCTCGCCCCTCCTGTGGTCAGGGGAGAGCACCAGGAGGGGAAGGCGCGGGTGTGCCGTGGGAAGGCAGGGCTCAAAGACCCCCTTTGCACTGCAGCACCATCTCTGGCATTGAAGCACAGGGATGCCTCCTTCCCGGGAGGCCCCCAAGAACTAGAGCCGCTGATGTGTCCCAGTCCCTGACTTGTCCTGTCAGCGTGCGTTAGGTTGCAATTACCTGCGTGAGACTCATTAGCCATCGTGCCCTAATGACCCCGTGTTTGCAGAGACTCGGGGATTCACGGAGCTTCCCTCCCGGGGCCAGCCGTGCCTCCGAGTCCGTGCCCCGAGGATGCCTCGAGGTGGCCAGCACGCTGTGGCACAGTGGGACAGCTGTGGACGCTCGGGACGGGGTCAGGGTGGGGGGCTGTGAACGAGGGAAGCCTGGGGCCCCCAAACCCCAGGGGCTGGCCTGCAGCAGCCCCGTACTGGCCTTCGGAGCTGGCCGAGGCTCTGGGCGCCACTTCCCCCCGATTGTGACTCCGGGGAGCCTGGGCCCTGCCCCTCAGCCCCGTGCGCTCTCGGGGGCCCAGCCCGTGCTCTGTGACTGCTCCGGGCGAGCGAGTCCTCTAGGCATTTCCCGTCGCCCGTCGCTCCTTCGCTCTGGTCGCTGTGGTTTTTCCGGAGCAGGAGGCACCGTGTGCAGCAAAGGGGCAGAGTTGCGGAAGGTGGGAAGCCCAGGCAAGACCTGCCAACGTCTTCGTCTCCTTGTGAGGACAGGGGCCCCAGAGCATTTGGGTGCATCAGCCGGCGGGGAAGAGGGAGAGCTGTGTGTCAGGTCCAGGCCCGAGGACCCCAGGTCTGGGGCTCGCGCTCCACCTTCTGGGGGTGACATATGGAAACCCAGCTCTTCTGCTGCGAGAGGGCCCAGCCCACGGTGAGGCTGCGGCATACCCCCAAGCAAGCCTGGACGGGGGAAGGAGGCTCCGGGTGTGCGTTCATTCTGCCAGTCCCTTGTTCAACAGCTCGGGGGGGGGTCCCACCCTATGCCAGGCTCTGTGCGCCCCGCAAGGAGGAACGGTCCAGACCGCTGCACCGTCTGCAGAGCAGGGGTGGAGCATGATTGGGATAATTACATAAGGAGGCACACCACTCCTCACCTGAGAAATGAAGGAAGAGGAAGGGAGAGGCGGAGAGAGGGAAGGCAGAGTGCTACAGGGGCAGTGGGAGGTCAGAAATGGCTCCCAGCACGGGTGGAGCCAAGACTGGGATGTGAGGAGTGCTGGCTGTGAACCAGACGTGGGGCGAGACAGATATGGGAAGGAGGAGGAAGCACTCCAAACCCAGAGCTCCAGGGGGCTCATGCCTTCCTTGATGTTCACAGGAAGCAGGTTCAAACATGTCAGCCAGCTGGCATATGGAACAGCCTGAACTGCTGCATGGAACAGCATGAACTGGTGCAGGGAGCAGCATGAACTAGTGCAGGGAACAGCATGAACAGCCGACACATGGAACAGCATGAACTGGCACAGGGAACAGCATTAACTGTGCAGGGAGCAGCATGAACAGCCGACATATGGAACAGCATTAACTGTGCAGGGAACAACATGAACTGGTGCAGGGATCAGCATGAACAGCCGACACGTGGAACAGCATGAACTGTGCAGGGAACATGAGCGACTGAAATGATCTTCCACACTTTGCAAAGAACTGAAAGCAGATTCCACTTAAAGGAACCGGTGTCTGAATTGCTTCCAATTTCTTAGGAGGCAGGGTATAGAGGGAAAAGCATGTAATTCGAAACAGATTTTATTTTATTTTTTTTGAATTCCAATGTTGTTAACATCCAGTGTGAATTAGTTTCAGGTGTGCAATATAGTGATTTAACACTTCCATGCCTCACCCAGTGCTGATCACGACAGCGGCTCTCCTCAGTCCCCATCACCGATTTCCTCCCCCCCACCCCCTCCCCTCTGGTCACCAGCAGCGTGTTCTCTAGAATTAGGAGTCTGTTTCTTGCCTCTCTGTTTTTTCACCCCCTGATCATTTGTTTTCTTCCTTAATTTCCGTATATGAGTGAGATCTTATGGCATTTGTCTTTCTGACTTACTTTGCTTTCTCGATACTCTGTAGACCATGCAAGTTATCCATGTTGTTAAGGTTTCATTCTTCTTTATGGCTGAGTAATAGTCCATCATATACACATGGAGATACACAGGGAGATATCACCTCTTCTTTTTCCATGCCTTTGTTGATGGATATTGGGGCTCTCTCCCTCCTTTGGCTGTTGTGGACATTGTTGCTATAAAGATAGGGGTGTGCATGCCCCTTTGAATCTGTATTTTTGTATCCTTTGGGTTAATTCCCAGTGGTTCAATTTCTGGGTCATGGGGTAGCTCTATCTTCAACGCTTTGAAGAACCTCCAGACTGTTTTCCAGAGTGGCCGCACCAGCTTGCCTTCCCACCAACACGGCACGAGGGCTCCCCTTTCTCTGCATCCTCGCCAGCTCTTGTTGAAACAGATTTTAATTTCTAGTATCACCAATCTCAAGCTGTTGATCTAGGGAAAGACATTTTTCCTTCTCTGAGACTCAATTTCCTTATTCACAAAATGGGACAGGAACATGTCACGGGCTGTGGGTAGGGCTTAAACATTCCGTACCGTCCTTGGCACAGACTGTTTAGTTTTCCCAGGCTGCCATACAAAATGTCACACAGCCAGGGGCCGAAACAGCAGAAATGTTACTTTTTCTTTCTTAAGGAAAAACAAAAAAATAATCACATACTAAGTCATAAAGAAAATATGAACGCATGAGAACAGAAGTTTTATAGATAATACTTTGAGATCACAATGTAGTTAGTTAAAAATTCATAATACATATTAAATAGAAAAAAAACCTCAGACATACAGAAGCTAAAAATAAGACAAAGAGGAAATGACAGCCATGAGCAAGGCAGACAGGGACGGAGGGAGAATGAGAGGCAAGAAGAAACTCAACATTTCCGGAACAGAAAATCACATCAAGAGAAAAAGGAAATTAAATGATACTGAGAAAAAATCGAAAGGGAAAAGCAAGGGAATGAAGAGAAAAAGGGGAGAAATAAAAACAAACAAACCCCTTCCCAAAAAATCAAGCAAAGAGGGGGAGTAGGAGAGCACCGAGCCTCATAAAAGCATGAAGATACACGTAAGCTCATGAGTAACCAAGGAAAAGCCAACTGAAACAATGACAAGACAGCAAGTCACACCCGTCAGGTGGGCAACGGAGGTGCCGAGGGTCAGCAGCGGGCTTTCTGGGCTGCAGGGGGACGGGCGCCCGCACACCATCCCGTCGGCGCGGGCACCCGCGGAGTGGCGCTCAGAGAAAACTGGCGTGATTCGGGATAATGGCGCACGGTCCCCGCGGCCTGGCACCTCGGGCCCGCGCACACTTCACCTGGAGCAGGTGGGCTCCTAGACCTGCCGGAAACGGAAACAAAACTGCGAAGCGCCTCCTGCGACGGGGGAGGGGCGAACAAAATGTGTCTTCATAAGAGGCATTGTATCTATTTGCATTTTAAACACAGACCCAGGGAAACAATGTCAAGTTAATAAGCATACAGTTGCGGAATGTTTTGTGCAGAATGCTACTTTGAACGAATATTTTAGAAAACACAAAACACCGTAAATTTTTCATAGTTCCGTATGCATGTTTGTAAACACATAAGAGGTGAAATCCATGAAAAGGTTCCCTGGGAGCCTTAGGGGAGAATGAGAGTGGGATGCAGGATAAGGGGACACTTTACCATAATTGCGGTAAAACCTGTGTAAGTTCAATTTTGCCGTCATGATTGTCTGTAAGTGTATAGCACAGAGAGGTAGGAAGTGTGTTTATTTTTTAATATTTTATTTATTTATTTGAGAGAGAGCGATCATGAGCAGGGGGAGATGTAGAGGGCTCAGCAGGGAGCCCCATGCGGGGCTCGATCCCTGGACCCTGGGATCATGACCTCCGCTGAAGGCAGATGCTTCCCTGACTCTTCCTGGAAACTGAAAGTTGGTGCCCATCAAATACCAGCTCCCCACCCTCCCCCACCCCACCCTCCCATCGACCTTCTGTGTCCCAGCTCTCAACTCCTTCTTCGACCTCATAGGAGTGAAATGCTACAGACTCTGTCCCTCGGTGACCGGCTTACTCTGCCGGGCACAGTGTCCACGCTGTGGCAGTGTCAGGTCCTTCCTGTTCAGGCGGAGTAGTGTCCCGCGTTTGTCTGTCCGTCCCTCCCGGGGTGCACAGCGGGTTGCTCATGCCTTCTGACTACTGAGAACCGAGCTGCTCTGCGCTGGGAACTCGGGTGAGCAGATATTTCTCTGCGTCCTTGATTTCCACTCTCTGGGCAGATACCCAGAGGTGGAGTTTGGAGGGACTCTTTTTTTTTATTTCAAAAATACATATACTTTTTTTTTTTAATTTGGGGCGCCTGTGTGGCTCAGTCCATCAAGCGTCTGCCCTGGGCTCAGGTAATGATCCCAGGGTCTTGGGTTCGAGCCCCGCATCGGGCTCCCCGCTCATGCTGTCTCTCACTCTCTCTCTGGCAAATAAATAAATAAAAAATTTTTAAAAATAAAACAAATAAATTATTTTTTTTACTTCAGAAGTTTCGTGTCATTTAAGAAAAGACAAAGCTTGGAGCACACACACTTAGGGCCACGAGTACACAAGTGTTTACACTAATTTTTGCAGCTTTCTCTACTTTAGATGTCTCCAAATAAACAAATAGAACGGTGGAGGAAACTTTTAAAAGGACGTCGCATAACCAGAAAGCGTCTGACCTAAAACAGTCATTGCCGTTCATATTTTAAAAATCTCAAAGCCCAAACTAATCAAATCAGTAACAAATAGACCATTCTATGGACAAAACAAGGTCATCCTGGGAGCGTGAGGACGAAGCACCAGCCAGGAGAAATGTTATAGGTCAGTACCAGATCGAGCGGGAAAGGGCTCACGGTCGCTGTAAAAGACACCGAATTGTACGTGATCAAGTCCAACGGGCCGTCCAGGGGCTGGGCTCGCACCTGCTTTCTGCACTGGCCTGTCCTAGCGACAGCATCCCCTCCGCGCCCGGTGAGCTCACCTGGAAAACACAGACGATGAAGCTCCCGCATGCGGGCTGCGCCCAGTGGCGAATTCGGGGTGTGCGGAACCCGCCTGACCCCGGAAATCCCCGAGGCAGAGCAGGTGCAGTTCCGCGAGTCTCCGCCCCCTGCCCTCCGCGGTGCGCTCAGAGGGGCAAGGGCCCGCTCAGTCCCTCTCCACCCCCGGCCCAGGCACTCTCCATCACCACCTTTTTCAGAGAGTCTTGGACCGACACAGGAAGAAAAAACAGTACTTGTGAGGTAGACGAATTAGGAAGAGACAAAGTTGAGTCAATTATCCGTAGAGACAGGACTGACTAGGAGATTTTCATGAACGCCTTCAGAATTAATGTTTTGTAAGTAAGTGAGACAAAAGTCTCTCTTTTTTTAAGAAAAGATTTATTTGTTTTATTTTAGAGGAAAAGAGACAGAGCGGTTAGAGAAGGACAGAGGCTGAGGGAGAAGAAGGCTTCCTGCTGAGCAGGGAGCCCAACGCGGGCCTCCATCCCGGGACCCTGAGATCGCGACCTGAGCTGAAGGCAGACCCTTCACCGACTGAGCCCCCAGACGCCCCAGAGCTAATTTTTTTAAAAAGGTTTTATTTATTTGACAGAGAGAAACATAGCCAGAGAGGGAACACAAGCAGGGGGAGTGAGAGAGGGAGAAGCAGGCTTCCCGCCGAGCAGGGAGCCCGATGTGGGGCTCAATCCCGGGTCTCCAGGATCATGACCTGAGCCGAAGGCCGTCGCTCAACCAACTGAGCCACCCAGGCGCCCCCCAGAGTTAATTTTTTTAAGGTGCAACATTGACCAGGTGCAAAACCTATAAAATAGAACTGCCTCCTTGCACATTGGCAATAACTAACTGAAAAATAGATTTAAAAAGAAATCCCATCTAAATCAGAGAAAACACACTTGATCAACATTCTGCAAGAACGATCTTTCTCAAGAAACTATCAAACTTTTGGGCCAATTAAAAAAAATCTGAATAAGCGGAAAAACATACTACATCTGTGAAGGGTTATATCCCAGTGAAATTTTAAATGTATTGGTTTGCCTAAATAAATCTGTAGATTGAATGCCCTTTCAAAAATAAATAATAAGTAGGAGAGACACACAAGAGCGGAGGAAGCCCCCCGCCGCCCGCCGCCCACAGCCCAGACGTGTGGCAGGTGGATAAGGACACACGCCTCCACGTCGCCATGAGAGAAAACCCACCACATGACGCTGCATCCGCATCACCTTTCCAGGTAATAAACAAAAGAGCTACAAAAACCACAGAGAAAGGAGTTTTGTGTAATGTTTGCAAAATCAACGTCACTTAGAAAAGGAAGGCGTGTCATTCATACACACGAAACGCTGCAATAAATTTCAGTTGATTTGAGATTTCAAAAAATTTGACCTCAAAAAATTAAAAGGCAATAGGATTGAGTATGTAAGCAATGATGGGGGGGCATAAAGGATAAGGTTGGTTAAAAATTAGAATTAACTTTGTGTTCTTCAGAACAAAAATCACATGTAAACTGGGAAAATACTCGGGGGAAAGAGCCTTATCAGCCACGTTGCAGGGACGTGGAATTTGGGTTCTGGTCTGTCTGTCTGCCCCCCAGGACCCTGTGGGCCGGCTCACTACTTCCCTTAAGATCTGCCGTGATGGGTCAGCACAGGTTTGCTTACAAGAATGTGGTGAAAAGTAAGCGTAAGCAAGCCGGCAGCCGGAGCCCCCGAACGCCCCACCTCTCTCCACCAGCAGTCACTGAAAAACCTTGAGAGGCGTTCTGATTTCCTCTCCCTGTTCCCTGAGATCTGGTTTCCCAGGCAGCCGGGGTGCCGGGTGAAGGCAGGGAAACCCATCCATCGTTTACGGCTGCCTTCGCAGGGTGACGCGGAATCTTGCAATAAAACGAGATGCATGGGCTCGACTCTGGCTGCTTTGGCATTCGGGCAGCGAGGGCTGGCTCGGCCAGGTCTCTGCTCCCTTCTCTTCTGTCACCAGCCGGGTTATAAGCACGAGCCATTTTCCTTCCTCTCCTTCGGATTCCTGAAGAGACACATGGATTGGGAGCCTCCCCCCGCCCCCACGCAAAGACAAATCACTCCTCTTCAAAGACTAATGGGGGTTTCGGTGGGAAACGGGCTCTCGTGGCCGGGCTGGGGGGACCCTGCATTAATTACATGATTGTTTTACTGATGGGCCATCCGTCACCATGCACCTGATGCTGTCCGAATCCCGCACTGCGCCACCGGGGAGGGAGAGGGATAGACACATCCAGGGGTGCGCTCCGGGGGGTGGGGGGGGATGGGCTGCGGGGACAGTCTGTGTGGTCGCTCACTCTGGACGGGGCTCTGGACGGGGCTCTCCACAGAGAAGGGGGCAGAGCAGGCGAGCCGCAGTGGCTAGGGCAGGCTTCTTGGGGAAGGTGGGGCTTGAGCTGGGCTTTCCTGGAAGAGGCAGGAGCACTTCCTGGAGAGACGCTTGGAAGTGGAGGGCATGAGGTGGCCTGGACATGCTGCCCGGACGCCCGTGTCGCAGAACAGCAAGGGGAGGTGGAGGCCGAGTCCTGGTCCGTGGCGCGTGGCCTTGAGCAGAGGGGCGCACGCACGTGCTAGCGGCCAAGCTCGCTCTGAGCCCCTCGGACCCCAGGAGACGTGTCCCTCAGCGGCAGCTCCGGCCACACCCCGTCTCGGTCCCTGCGGGCAGCTGGGCTGCGTGGACCATCACGTCGATCGCCCGCAGTCCCAGAGGCTAGAAATCCACACTCCAGGAGCAGCGGCTCCGTGCTGGCTGGGACTCCTTTCCTGTCACAGACGGCCACCTTCCAGCCGTGTCTTCACATGTGGCCGGGTGCGGGGGCCACTGTGAGGGCACTAATCCCGTTGGTGGGGCTCCAAACACCTTCCCAGGGTCAGGACTGCAGCCTACGGATCAGAGGGGACGCCGGCACTCGACGGGAGCAGTCCTGCACTCAGTGGGAGGGTGCTCACAAATACCCTTCACACGTGGCTGTATATGTCTCACTTATTTAAATTCAGACTCCGTTAGCTGACGAGGCAACCTAGAGGGCAAAGTGCAGCAGGGGGAAAGCGATGACGTCATGACCCTCCTGCTCTGGGGGTCACACTGAGCCTTCGATGTGCACGCTCTGGCGGGATTCCTCCAACACCCTAAGGAGCAGCTCTGGTTACTGTCGCTCCCATCGGACAATGAGAAAAGCTCGTGCACCGACATCAACCTCAAAGCTCCTGGGAGCTAGGGAACCCTGGTAATCTTAGAAAGGGCTGCTAAGGGGGCCTGGGGGGCTCAGGTCATGCTCTCAGGGCCGTGAGATCGAGCCCTACATTGGGCTCTGCGGTGAGTGTGGAGCGTGCTTGGGATTCTCTCCCTCTCCCTCTGCCCCCGCCTCTCTGCTCTTCCTCCTACTTACAGTCTCTCTCTCTCTCTCTCTCTCTCTCTCTCTCTCTCTCTAAAAATAAATAAATAAAATATTCAAAAAAAAAAAGCTGCTAAGATGATAAGTCAAGGCTGGGCAAAATCAGGAAAATGTGAAGAAAAACAGGGAGTGTGGGATCAACACCAGGAAACAGCAGAGTTCCAAAGTAAGACAGCGGAGCTAGCGGGAATAGGAATCTTTGCTGGTGGAATCCCACGTATAGAGGCACGAGTCTCCAGCAAACTGCGTTAGCGAAGAGCACTGCATCGGTGTGTGTTTAAGAAAAAGGAGGAGATGAGAGATCAGAGTGACCTGACCAATACGCTTCCCTCAGCGCTTCTCAGCTCGACACGCAAGAAGCAAGGGCATAAGGGATGTAAAGCATAAAATTAATAATAAAATTTAACAAATTGACATTACAATCTAATTTCTGTAAATGCTACACCTTTTTTTTCTCCACGTAAGATATGGTCTGCGTTGGACTACAAAGAAAATTTTAATAAGAAAGTCACGAAAGTAGAAACGATATGGGCTAATTTTCTAAGCCTAATATTTTTTTTTAAAGATTTTATTTATTTGACAGAGAAACACAGCCAGAGAGGGAACACAAGCAGGGGGAGTGAGAGAGGGAGAAGCAGGCTTCCCGCCGAGCAGGGAGCCCGATGTGGGACTCGATTCCGGGTCTCCAGGATCATGACCTGAGCCGAAGGCAGTGGCTTAACCGACTGAGCCACCCAGGCGCCCCAAAGCCTAATATTTTTTAATCCAATTTCTTAAAAATCTTAAGAAAGCAGGATCCTGATAACTATAAGGTAAAGAAAAAATATCTGAATAGCAATTATAACACTGTGCATAACTATGCTAGAATCAAAATAAAATAAGTAGCAATTATGAATGCTTAGAAAAACAAAGTAAGAATGTTATATATCAATACCGCAGCAATAATAAAAACAAAGTCATTTTACAAAGAGTATTTATTACTAAAGAATAAAGAAAAATTACGTATGAGCAGCAGAGGGGAAAACACTAAGGAAAAGAAGAGGAAAAAATAATATGAATAACAATGAATAATCAGTTTTCTTATTTGTTTTTTTTTAAAAAGGAAAGTTGGTAAGTTCATCAGAATCTGCTTTTTTTTTTTTCATTAATCCATAAACTGGTAAAACTTATTTAATCAGGAAAAACAAGTGGTTCTTCAAATTTAGGACTCAGCATGGATATCTAATGACAGAGAAGGAGGAGCCCCAGGGAGAGAGTGAGCGTGTGCGGAGAGCCCGCTCCATCCTGCACGGGGAGACGGAGGCAGGGAAGCAGGGCAGCAAGGATGCGGGGAAGGAACGTTCGGGGCTCTTGCTCTGACTTCCGCTCACCCAGCGTCTTTCCAGTCTGTGCTTCGCCTCCTGGGCACATGTTCCCCCACCCCTGATCCAGGCGTCCCAGCAACAAATCGATAAAATGAAGCTGGCCGTCCTGGCCTTCACACCCCCGCCTGGCATCGAGTCCTGTGCTCCCAAGACCAGGCTCCCCTGCGCGGTCAAATCAAGCCGAGGGTGGGAGACAGGAAGCATCTCCCCCTGCAACCCTGCAGCCTCGAGGAGCTCTCCAGTGCCCCCCCTCGCCTAAACCCCTGCCCCGCCTCTCCCAGCCCACCTCCCACCCCCCTGCATGACTGTGGGACAGCAAGGCACCAGGCCTGACCCCCATATTTCAGTCTCCCTCCCCGGGCTGATCTCACGCTCCGGACCTTAGACGGCACTTTACCGGAAGCACCCGGGCGGCCTCGTGGAGATGAGCTACCTCTCTGTTCCTGGGACGGCACCGTGACAATGCCCAGCATAGGTTCCCGAGGTGCGGCCTGGGGGCAGAGGAGCTGGGCTGAGCAGAAGCCACTCTGTTGTAGACGCAGTGGGGAGATGCCTGAGGTCTGAGCCTCAGCTTCCACGAAGTCTGTCACTAGAGAGAGGCGGGCGTCCGGGCAGCCAGCCAGGGCCGGTGGGCAGAGAGGGGGCCGCGCTGAAAACCAAGGGACACGGAAGGACACCGAGCCGCAGAGGAAGGCCCGGGGCAGGACCCTGTGGTGCCCTCCAGGATCACAGACGGGCACATGGGCTTCCTGCTCCTCGCAGCGCTGACGGCCCTCGGGGCCTCCTGTCACTCCCGGGACGCGGGGGCCACCTCCTGGCCTGCCTTCCACACGGCGGTCTCCGGAGAGCTTGCCGTTGCACATGGAAGTAGCCGGTGGCTCGGACAAGAGCCGGAGGAAGGGGGCTGCTCCGAAGCATCTCGCCCCCCGCACACACGGCACCCAGCCATCCTGGCAAGAGGGCCCCATCCGTGCGCAGCACCTCCAGGGCGGTTCTCCCAGAAGCTGCTCCATTTGCCTGGGTTCAGACCCAGGGGCCCCCATCAGCCTTGGTCTCAGCATGTGGGGACGAGTCTCTCTCTCCGTGGCTTCAGAGCCATGTGGGGGCCCCCGGGAGAGGCTAGAGAGAGGGGGCCCCGAAGCCACCAGTGGGCCGATACTGATGGATCCCAGGGCCCCTGTGCCCTCCTTCCCTTGGGTTCTGTGCCCCTGACGTGGGCCGAGCCTCCCGCTCTGCTCCGACCTCCACCCACACTGACTCTGCAGGAGTGCTCAGGGCCCCCCGACCCACCGCCCACGCGCCTGCGAGACTAGGAGCATTTCCTTCTCCCGGGATCGCTCCTCTCCCTCCCGCCTATGGGGGGCGCGCTGTTGGTCTCCCCGCTGCGTGTGTGTCCGGGCGCCCCTCCACCTCCCGCGTCCAGGTGGGACCCACCGGCGTCTGGGGGTCACAGGACATCATTTCAGACTTTCATCCGTGGTTTCCCGCGTGTCTGGGTCCTGGCGCGGTTCCCGTCCCTCCTGCCCCTCCCTCCACCCCGCGGAGGGCTCACTGTGCTCACTGTCGGGGGAGGGGAGCAAATAAAGACCACCCACCTATCTTCCCAACTTCCCTTCCTGAAACCAAAGGCAAATACTAGATCCCTCCAAGAGAAACCCAGAGGAGTGAGAGGGTGAGCTGAAGAGGAGAACAGAGGGAAGGGAAGGAGAAGGCGGGTCTGCGGGCCCTCGGGAGAGGGGCCGGGACGTGACAGAGGCTCTGCCGACCCACCTGGAACCAGAACCGGTTCCTCTGCGGCCTCTTTATGACGAGGCCCGGCCTAGGACTCTGTCCTCGCTCTCTTCGTTCTAGTCCCGCAGGCCCCATGTAAGGACCCCCACGCCCGCTATCGGACCCAATTCCTCACCCCCACCCTGTCCCCCCACCCACGGCTGCCTCAGCAGAAGTCCCATCACTTATCTAGCACAATCCCCTCCCTGATGCTTCCTTTTAGGGACTTCCTCTCATGGTCCACTGCGTCCTGGTCCCTGTCGTGCTCCTAGCTGCGCTCAGTCCCTCTCCCCTCCCGCTAGCCTGCATGGTGTTGGTCCCTCCGGGAAAGAAATCTGCCTTACCACCCTCAGCAGGGGCCACGAATCATGCTTCTCTGTAGCGGAGGCAACCCCGCCAGGAGGGAAGGAGGACACAATGCCTTTGGCCAGCTCCCAGAGACGCCCTCGGGCAGCTTCCCCCACTCCCCCACACACCCCTGCGGCCCCAGGGGAGCAAAATGTTCCCAGCGCCCCTCCCCAAATGTGATATGGAGGCAGCCCAGAAAGAGTAAGTCATCTCAGCTTTGACCTGTGTGGACCCATCATCAACCCTGCAGCCTGAACCGGCCCGAGTCAAGGCCCTCGACACTGCGCCCGAGCGAGGACAGCCCCTGCTCTACCACCACGGAGCTGGGACGGAGCTCGGTCGACACGTGGACACATGGCATGTTTCTCACCCGCTGGACTTGGCGGGAAAAGACTTCTTGCCTCTCTGAGCCCCGTGCCGACAAGGCTGGGACACAAGAGAGGGGTCCGTGTCTTCCTCCTTTGTAACTCCAGTGTCCCTTACAGAATGGGGCACACGTGACTGCTCGGCGGATCGCATCGGATCGCAGTTTCAATTTAAAAAATTACCCTCAATTTTCTCAGCATATCGGCGCGACGTCGTGGGTTGCCGGGCTGACTGCAAAGTCCCCCAAGGTAAACACCGTGCCCTCGCCTCCATAATCCTAGCGTCTCAGTCGAGGCCGGGAAGGCGGGAGGCCAACTCTCCGAGACGTGGGCTGATGGCAGGGACGGATGAAGAATGGGGGAGGCCGTGTGCGGGTGCCAGACGCCCAGGCCGCGCGGGGAGGTGACTCAGGCCACATCCCGATTTCTTCCCCCACAAGATGAAGGTCATAGAATCCGTTGCACAGAGACGGTCTGAGGATGCCATGGGGAAGGGCCCCTCCCAGGCAGAGCAGGCAGGCGACCTTAAAAATGTGGAAAACAAACAAGCATCTCACTCACTGATTGCCTGAAAATGCGCAGTTTGAAATATTCATTTTTCCCCCAATCTGCAACAAGAGTAATGACCCTGTGTCTGGGGAGCTGCTTGGAATTCCGGCTAGGTGTGCAGATGAAAACTGCGATCTTGGCTTAAAAACGAAACAAAGGGGAAAGGGGAGAACAGAATTCCTGGGGAATAACATGACCTGCCCGGAAGCAGCTGCAGACCAGCCTCTCAGGTGGGGGGTCGCGCCGGCCCCAGACTCGCCGTGAGGTTACGTGACCATAGGATTCACACCATCTCCCCGGGCAGCTCACTGGTGCGGGGCACCTGGCCAGGCGGGGCGCAGGGCGCGCTCCAGCAGGTGCGGGGAGACCAGCCCGGCAGGGAGGCTGCATCCCGGGCTCCGCTTCCCCACCGTGGCCTCCAGGGAAGGACAGAATACTTTGGTCAGGAGGCTGAATCAGCAGCTGATGCCGCCTCGGGGCTGCTGCACGGCCCTCCCCCCCGCACGCCAGAGCAGCATTAGAGGAGGCTTAGAAATAAGCCCACAGCTCCTGTTCTAATAGATGCAGTGTCGGGTCATGTGCGCGACCTGTTATTTGGGGTGAGACTTTCCAGTCCACGGCTGAAAATAGCCGCTGTAAGCTTCCTCGGGCTCTAGACTTGCTGCACGGGGCAAGCCCGCCACCGGCCTCACCGCTGGGTCAGCAGCCCCCTCCCCATCCAGCAGAGACATCCGGTCCAGGGCAGGGGACAGGACATTGTCCCCTTTCTGTCTGCGACAGCCAGTGACCGTGGGGGCTGGACACGGGTCTGGGAGGGTGAGCCCGTCTCTGAAGAAACAAGGAACACAGTGTAGACCTCCTTCCTCTGGGCACCCAGCCCTAGTGTCCACGACCCAGGCACGCAGGGCCCTGAGCCACCCACAGAGGCTGGGCGAGGTCAGGGTCGGACCCACAGGTCCACCGGGAAGGAGCTGACTTAGTCTCACCAGGGCAGAGCCCTTCCCTCACCCTCCCCTTCCCTTCTGTGTCCAGCCCAGGTGCCTCAGTTCCCTCTGCTGGCTGCGGGGGGGCTGGTGGGGGGCGCCCACAGCTCCCGGCCCCGGCCCCCTCCAGAGCCAGGTCTGACTCGTTGACCCGCCCAGAAGCACGAATCCGTGTTCGGAGGACCCTCCACGGAGGGACGGCAGTGCCAGCCAGAGCTCGGTCCAGCTCGGCCCCAAGCTCCCATCTGCCTGCGATGGTTCCTCATGGCAGGGACGGGCCCCCGGGCTCCGTCCCACACCGTCCACTCTCGTCCTCCTTCCCGCTGGCCTCGCCGTCGAGACTGGTGACCAGACACGCTCACTCAGCAAGCACCCCTCCCCAAGCCGGGACCTGCACCCAGCACCCAGTCTCCGGAAGGACCCGGCCTGGGCAGGGCCACCGTCTGCCCTGGGAGACACACGGGCAGCCGTCTGCCAGGAAGAGGGGCTCCCTCGGGTGACGGTTAGAGTGAGGTGCTCTCGAAGCTGCGCTGAGCCCCCCCGGGGGGACCGGCTCGCCACCGACACGGACGGCAAGGCAGGGAAACGAAGAATGGGGAAACTTTTGGGGGGGGGTGAAAGGATGTGGCTGTTTCCAAACAGGAGAACTGAATTATCATCAGAGGGAAAGTCAGAATACTTGGGCTTTCCTACCCAGATCTTAGACCTCCTCGGTGTTCGGGACCCGGGCTCCGCAGGGCGCTTGCTGCTGGAGCCTCGAGGCCAATCCGCGAACTCCTGGGAGCTCAGGGAACGCTTCCCCATGGCCACTTCCCGGAGTCATTTGGAGGGAGCAGGGAGTTCTCTTCCCACTGTTGCCGCGTTTCATTTCCGTCTCCTTTACTGGAACAATAAGCCCTTTGGGGACAGGTCTGCGTCTCTGGCCGCGGTTAAGCACACAGGTCTAAGCAAACGGGCAAGGGCGTCTGCGGCGGCCCAGGGCGGGTGGGAGCTGATGCCTTCGCCGGAGCTGGCTCTGCCTCTTGGGAGAACCGTGTTCTGAGCGCCGCGGACAGGACTCGTGCACAGAACGCAGATGTAGGGACTGCAGGAATGGGCGTGCGGGAGCGGGCAGGGGAGGCTTCGTGCAGTGGGCAGACCCACAGCGATCTTCAGATGCATACGACACCCCGAGACTCTAAGGGCGGCCACGGCTCTGGGGTGGGGCATTAATGGCCCCTCTCTCTGGCTGCTCTCTGCTCTACCCGTGCCCCCGAGATGGGCTTTAAAGGGGCTCCCACACCCCTGACCCCTGCACGTGAGCCTGCATGTGCGGAACCTCAGAAGGGTTCACAGACCCTCCGCACACCCTTGTTTCCCTCCACTGTCCGTACTGGCTTGCCGTTCTGCCTCCCCATTAGACGGCGAGCTGCAGAGGGCATTGGCCACATCTCAGCCCTTCCTGGTCCCCCAGCCCCTACCGAGGGTCCACAACGGGGCAGAGAGGACCCTTCATCCAAGTGTTGTTGAGTTGAACCGAGTGGCAGGGATCACAATGCAGATTCCTGAAGATTCCGTTCCCGGATTAAAATAGGTCGGGATGCCGTCCCTCGAATCAGCATGATCCCCCAGCCTGCACCTGCCCCCGTGACGCCACTGGCAGAAGCCGGCATACCAGCTGGGCGCGAGTCTGGGAGCTTTTTAAGGGAAAGGGAAATGTGCGTGGGCTGGCGGCGCTCCTCAATGGGGAGCACGTGTCTGAGTAAACGGTGACGGCGACTCTCCCAGACAGCGGCGATCCGTGGCAGGGACCCACACACCCTAAGAGCCATACAGATGCCATCCTTTGTCCTTTTTCCTGTGTTCAGTTCAGAGGACCAGAGTTTAGAAGGCGAGAGTCGCCAATGGCAGTCTCCACGAAGTCATTGGCAGGAGCTCGCCGTGCCCCTCAGAGCAGGTCCCCGTGTCCTTGGCCAGTGTGCAGACCACGGGACAGCTTGAGGCGTGGCCCCCGGTTTCCAGAGGGTCAATGTCGGTCTGGAGATGAACATGAGTCATGCTCTGGCCATGACTGCGCAGAGCTGGCGGCGGGGCATCCACACATGGCCGGGGTTGGGTGCCAACGGCAAAGTCCCCCAGACCCCTTCGCCGCATCGTGCGAGCCGGGTGAGTGAACGGTCAAGGAGGCATGCAGACAGCTGAGGCCTCGTGCGGGACGGAAACGCAGGAAGTTCAGAATGTCCGGAGCCCGTGTGAGGAGGGGAGGTGGGGGAGTTGCAGCGCACCTGGGAGCCAGACGGGGAGGCGTGGGCGAGGGCTTGAGCCCACAGGCAGGTGGGACTGGGGGCAAGTGGGGACTTGCTCTGCATCCTGACGCAGATCTGATGAGCAGATTTGAGGAAGGAGAGTCTGGAGGCAAGGGAATCGCTCGGGAAGCCGCCGTATTTGTCCAGGTGGAGACAAAGAAAGAACTGAACAATGCACGAATCCTGGAAAGAGACCTGGAGACCAATCATCGGATTAGGGGAATCGAGAGAGCGCATTAGACACGGACAGGAAAACAGGAGGAGAGGACGTTGGGTGTGGGGCTCTGGTAACCAGGGGAGTGATGCTGGCACAGACAGTGCGCCCCAGAGGACAGAGGGGTTGGTTTCCAGCACGTCCACCCTGAGGCTTCTCCAGAACATTCTAGGGGGAAATCCACACCATTAGAGCAGGTCACAGGGGAGAAGTCTGGGCTGGAATTTGTTTCCACAAGATATTACTTCTTGCGCCTTCCAAAGAGAGTGTGAGAGGACCGTATTCTGTGTCCAAGACTGTGCCCTCATCCCGGGCAGAGCCCAGGACGGCCCTTAGTGTAGCCAGGCTCCCAGAGGTCCTGCAAGAGAGGCCTGCCCAGGCTCGCGTGACCGTGGAGATCCTCCTCCACGGAGCACATGCTGTGGACACCCAGGTGTGACACGGAGGTCACGGCGTGGGAGCCGCGGTCACGGTGACGGCTAATGCACGAGGGGGCAGAGGTCCGGGCGAGCGTGTGCGGGCGTGTTGGCCACGGGGCGATCCAGGACAAAATCCCAGCCGTACTCGCTCTTAGCTCCTCTTCAAGCCACCGGGGCCTGTCCCTGTGCCAATGGTCACCAAAGGGAGCTGTGTCCCTTTCTGCCTCATTTTGGCCATCACTGAGGACCTGCCTCACTTTCCCATTGACGTGTTTAACAAGCAAGAGGCACCCGTCCGATAGTCACTCGGTGAACCGCACTATGGCCAGCAGGCAAAGGGTCACTGGCTCATGACCTCGGCACACGCCCCTGGACGGCCTTCGAGGACCTCGAGGACTCAGGCTCCCCGCCGTGTCCTCAGCTGCACGGGTCACCTTGGCTGAGACCGCCTTCTCTGACCTGGAGGGCAGAATCCGTGTCTGCCA
>PITA01027634.1:0-20632 GCA_004023965.1 Spilogale gracilis | reverse complement strand
GAATACTATGCCTCCATCAGAAAGGATGAATATCCAACTTTTGTAGCAACATGGACTGGACTGGAAGAGATTATGCTGAGTGAAATAAGCCAAGTAGAGAAAGTCAAGTATCACATGGTTTCACTTACTTGTGGTGCATGAGGGGTAACCTGGAGGACAGTGGGAGAAGGAAAGTAAATGGGAACTAGGGTAATCCAGGGAGAGAAACGAAACAACAGAGACTTTGGACACAGAAACAAACTGAGGGACTTGGAGGGAGGGGGGTGGAGGGATGGGAGAGCCCGGTTGTGGGTACTGGGGACACCTAAAGCATGGAGCACTGGATGTGGGGAATGGGGAATGAATCTTGGAACACTGGAAAAAAAAATTTAAGTAACAATAAAAAAAAAAACCCAAAAAAGAATGTTGAAGCTGGAGGGGTCAGCAACTTGCCGAACGTCAAACAACTTTTAAGTGACAGCGCAAGGATTCTACTTCGGGTGTGACCTGAGCTCAGGCTAACTCCCCGCCCCCCCCCATGCTGCCTCATGGATCAAGTTGCCCATGTTTTGTGCATGCTGTTTCTCTGCCTCAGTTTCCCCCTCCAACCTCCCTTCCATCCCTCAGGTCCACTCACGTCCTGGATCATTCATTCACGTCCGCTCTAGACGAATGAAAACACATCCACGGAAAGACTCATATGCAAACATCCAGCATGCCAAACAGGGGGGAACAACCCGCCTGCCCCGCAGCGGGCGAGGGGGTCAGTAAAACGTGGCCTCTCTGTGCCACCAGGTGCCGTCGGACTGCAGAGGGCAGAGAGTGCGGATACACGTCTCGGCACACGTGAACCTTTGGCGGTTTGCTCAGTGGGGGAGACCAGCTGGAGGGCCCCACAAACCGGTGCTCCTGACTGCAGGAAACGTTCGGAACACAAAGCATGTCAGCAGTCGCCCAGCCTGGAAGGGGCTCCGGGGAAGCAGGAGTAACCGCTCAGAGGGAGGGAAATTTTCCAAAACCGGGTTTTGATGTTGGCCGCACACCTGGGTGAGGAAACCAATAATCAGTGAATGTTCCCTGAGAATGGCGAGGGCTGTGGTTTGTGGATCATCCACCTCCCGGGCTCCGGCTCCCTCCGCAGAGGACTGGCTCTCTGTGCTGACCCATTTCCATTGCCTCACCTGCTCTGAGTGCCTTTGGCAGGCTGTCCATTGCCTGGGGCAGAGTCTGGCTTCTGCTGTACCACGGAAGGTGCAGAACCTGGGCCAGTGGGAGGCGTGCTCTCGAGGAGCAGGGTAAAGGAGCAGGGCTCAGGCCCTCGCATCAGGAAGGAGGTCCATGGCGAGACAGGCCATCTCCCTCCTGGCTTGGGGGATGAGAAGGGCCTCTTGTTAGGGGCTGTGTGGGGTGACCAGGTGACATGGCTGGGGCGGCAGAGGAGGAGTGCTGTGTCGCAGGGCACAGGGCTGCCTAGAGGGGAGAGGTGAGGCAGAGCACGGGCCGGAGAGGGGCTGTTGGAAGGCAGAAGGCCCAGCGCCTTCATTGGCCCAGGGGGCTGCACCAGAGTCCCACAGATAGTGTGGCTTGAGTTGCCGGTGTTGACCGCACGCTGCTCTGGAGGTTGGAAGTCTGGGGGCAGGCATGGGTGCACTCGGGTGCACGTGAGAGCCTCCTCCAGCCTGCACACGGTGGCCTCCCGAGGCAGAGGGAGAGGCAGCAGGCGCCCAGAGGTCTCTGCTTACTAGGACGTGAATCCCATTATGAGGGCCCCACCTCCTTGTGGCCCCAAAACTTATGTGCCCCCAAAGCCCTGGGAGTTAGGGTTCCAATATATGGATTTCATAACACACAGGTATGAAATGGAACTTTCCAGCACCCCAGAGATTCCCCTGCATCCTCTCCAGTGGCCCCTTGTGTGAACACACCACACATTGCATGGCTGATGGGTGTTCGTGCAGCTTCCCCGCCCCCCCACCTGCCCCACTGGCCGTTTGGGGCTATTATGGTCGGCGCTGCAGCAGACAGCTGGGCACCTGTCAGTGGGGGGCATGCAAGTGTGCCTCTGGTGGGGATGGAGTTGCCCAGGCCTATGTGTGAGCAGATGTGGCCAGAGATGCCCCCAGAGCGGCCAGATGCATGTGTCCCCCCCACTCCCGCGCAGCAACGTGCACGAGAGCCGATCCTCCCCAGCCCTCCTCCCAGAGCCAGCACGCACAGGGACTGTGAGGGGCTCAGCTATAATTTATGCTCAAATCAGCAGCTTGGGTCATTCATGCCCCATCCCGTGGTCCCTGCTTAATGGACTCACGATGGCATTTGGCTTTGCAGTTTGGGGCAAAGGACGGAGAGTCGGGCTGGGAGCTGAAGGTCCAGTTTGAACGCTGGGCTCCTGGCTTCCTGCTGAGTGAATGTGGGCCAGTCCCTTAGGTTCTGTGCCTCGGTGTCCTCATCTCTGAGACCTTCTTCTTCTGGGGGTGATGCGCATCTCCGGTGTGGCGAAGTGTGGGGACATGCCTCGTAAGCTGCAAAGCACTGAGAAGATGGTAACCATTGCCGTGATTTAGGGAGCTGCGGGTGCGTTTGCCGGGACTGGATGGTGTCCACCGCAAATTCATAGCCCTACTCCCAGCGGTCAGTGTTCAGACATCTGGGCGGTTGTGAGGGTGGGGCCTCCGTCCGATAAGATCCATGTTCCCGTGGGGAAGCAGACACCCTGGAGAACTGGGTCCCTTTCCCACTGTGTGAAGACAGCAGGAAGACAGTCGTCTGCAAGGCAGGAGGCAGGACTTCCCTGGAAACCAGGGGGCCAGCATCTGCCTCTTGGGCTCCCAGCCCCCAGGACGGGGAGAAACAGAGGCATATTGCTGAAGGCCCAGAGTTGGCAGTGCTCTGCGAGGGTGGCTGGCCACCATGCTTGCTGGCAGAGTGTCCTGGACACAGGCCCCACACCCCCCAACAATTTAACATCCCTCAAACCCCGACTTCTGGACGAGCACTGTGTCTTGGGCTTGGCTGGGTGACAGGCTCCTCTGGTGGGAAAGTCGTCGCACGGGAGCATGCCGCGGGGCTGGGGCTCTGGAGCAGGTGGGTGTTGCTTTTTCTGGTTTGTGTCGTAGGCCAGGATGACAGGCTGCTGGTGTTCTAGAGACTCAGGCGTGCAGAGGTGAGGAGGGGCGGGGACACAGGTGAAGGGGAGAGACAGTGGCAGGGCCTTCTGCGTGGTGAAGATGCTCAGAGGGGGAGGTTTGGCTGTCAGCCCCATTGTAAGCCTCCAGCTGAGACTTGCCCACCAGTGGGAGCAGGACGCGGGCTGGAGTTGGAGGCCCCGAGGTGCGTGCGTCTGTCGTGCCCTGTGGCCATCAGGAGGGGCGAGGCCATACTACACACCAGGACGCTGGCGGCTTCCGCGGTGAGTCGGGCTCCTGCTCCCATCGTGGTTCATCACCGGCAACATTGCTCCTAACCTTTCACTCCGAATTTAGGCTGACAGAGGCCTCTGGGTGCCCCAGCCCAGACTTGACCTTTGTTTCTGCTCCCACACCCCGGCCAGGATCAAGCAGGAAGCCCCCCCACCTATGGGACCCAGGTGCTTGTCCCTCGTGGGCCATGAGGACAGAGTGGAGATATTGGGAGGCTTTCATGCGACCCTTGGAACAAACATGCATGTGAGTGCAGGGAGAAGCGGTCACTGACGGGCTACAGCCAGCTTGGCGCTGGGCACCGGGGCCCTGTAGGTCCTAACAGCCGGCTTACTCATTGTGAAAACGTGTTAGTGTCTCCCCTGCCTTCGTTTACGGCCCCCCACGCCTACATGTTCTCTCTTTTGCCCAATCTCTTTGCCATTTGCTCTGGCGGCCGAGCCCCACTGCCCACACTGGCCCCATTCTGGGGGAGATTGATGACGCTGGACACACACGGATGGGCGCGGAAAGAAATCTCTCCTCATTGCCTCGGCCTCGGGCCGCCGTGGAGGGGTAGTTTTTCATGAGAGTGTTAGCTCCAAGTCTTTCCGGGGCTCCTGAGCACAGCTAAGCCCAGACAGCCTCTGCGAGAGGAGAAATAAAGCGTTGTTTTTATGATGCTATGAAAAGCCTGCTTTCTCCTCCTCAGAAAAAACACTTATTTATGTCTGCGTGTGGATGGATTTGCAGGAAGTGTGGAAGGATTAAATCTTTGCAACTGTCCATTTATATCCGTGAGTAACAGGCAGCCTTTGTCTTGGAGGGGAGGGAGGCCTCCCGAGCGGGGAAGAGTCAGCCCCTGTCACTCATTCCCCAGAGGGTCCTTCGTGATGTGCTCCTTGAGCACCTGCGAGCAGCCAGACCTGGGTCAGGGCTGGGGCTCTGGGCCTGCCCCATGGCGTCTGCAGGCCACAGGGCCAGCGCTGAGTGCAGGGGGCAGGGGATGCCGGCAGAAGCCGTGGCAGAGGCTTCATGGAGGGGGACGAGGAACTGACCAGCGCTGCAGTGGTCCTGGTGGGAGGGGTGGGGGTGGGCCAGGGCTCGGCCACTGTCGGTTCTAACCCCAGCCTTGCCTATCCTTGCTATGTAGCCGCCGGTAAAATGGGACGGAGGCTATAACTCTCCCTGGGATGTCGTGAAGATTCGGGGAGCAGTTAGGTTTAGTGTGTGTGGAACGGCCATGAATGTGTGTGTGGAACGGCCATGAATACTTGTTAATGAGACTCAGTAAAGGCAGAAGAGGAGTGTGACAGACAGCCAGGGGTCTGAATGTCTGGGTGGGGAGCTGATGCTCTGATTCCCCAAGTCGTAGAGTTTGGGGGTGCAGGGTTTCCAGGGCCTGTCCTGACCCCAGGAAGGCAGGCCCGCTGTGGGGTCCTGAGAGAGACTCTTCCACCCTGAGCAGGGCAGAGTGGTCTACGGGAGACCCAGAAGCCCTGGGATGAGGTGGCGCCTGAGCCCCGAGGTCTGCAGGGGGGAGGTCTGCGGAGAAGAGGCGGGGTTCTTGAAGAACGTGCCATAAGTGTCCAGTGGGGGGTGGACATGTCAACCAGAAGTGGTGGCGGGTCTCTGTTGGGGAGGCTGCCTGGGACAGGGTGCTGGGCGCTCGTGGGCCCTGTGTCAGACCCGAAGCCCAACAAAGGCTGTGCAGTCCTGTAAAGTGGAGCCTCTGGACAAGGGGAGGAATGGCACCCAGCCCTGGGGGCTTTGAAAGTTACAGGATGTATCTTGCTGGTTAAGGAGCTTAGGATATGGGGTGCAGCCCGGGAGGAGTGAAGATTGCACAAACGTTGGCAATCGAGGAGGTAGAGGGGTGGTAAGACGAAGGTGTCAGCCTGTGGGAACGTAGAGGGGGCTGCCAACTTCAGCAAGCGAATCAGGGCAGGCTTCCTAGAAGAAGGGGCCTTGCAGCTGAAATTCACAGGACCCCAGTGGGGGCTCAGTGTGGCAGCATGGAGGGCAGAGGGGAGTGCTGAGGGACGGGGATGAGTGAGTGGCTCTGCCAGGCACTGGATGTGGCTCCAGGCCACTGTGAGGGGCTGCGGGAGGGGTGAGCCCACCTGCCACCAGGCCGGGGTGGGCTACTCTCTAGCTGAGTACTCTAGATGCATCACAGAATCTCCCTGAGTCTGTCTCCTCTTCTGTGAGATGGGACAGTAATACTCCCTACTTTGTAGGGAACTGCAGAAGTAAATTGTCTAATATGCACAGGGCCCACTGAACGGCTTGCTGAATGCTCACTGTTATTTTTGAGATTAAAATTCGCCGGGACCTGACACTACTTGGTGGCGGTGAAATAGGCCGGGAGAATCCAGGTCCTGTGCTCGGGCAGCGTAGTTCGAGTCTGCAAGGACGGAAGAACCCACCGACTGGTGACTCCCTGTGGCCACTGGGCTTTGTCTCCAACCTCCTTGGCCTGGGTCCTCCATCCTACCTAACAGCTGGACAGATGGATGGAGCCCCAGGTTGGGAGAGGAACCAGGCTCCTGCCTGGGGCAGCCGCGAGTCGGGGGCAGCTTATGGAAAACCACTTTCTTCCTTCCCATTACTCAGACCAAAACAACAACAGAGAGAACCTGGATTAAGAAACCCTCCAAAATGCCTGGTTTGCTTGTGTTTGTCCTGCTTTAAACAGGTGACTGCTTTAAACAGGTTCTGCTTACTCAGGGTCCCCGGGGGGCTGGGGATTGGGGTTCTGAGGGGCTGGCTGGGGCACCCCAGCTCTGTTCCCGGGTCCCTTCCTGCCCCTTGTCCTGGGGTGTCCTCCCCAGGGTCCAGTGCTTTAAGTGGCGGCTCAGAAAAAGTCCATTTCCCGCTAAGACTATAAAGTGAAAAATGGAGATGCGTGTCCCCAGCGAAGAATCGAATGTGTGGAACTTATAAATCAGTTACCGGGAACATTTGGACGCCTCTCGTGGCACTTAATCCCTGGCTCGCTTTCTTCTCTTCTTCCAAATGCTGGGCACATCGCCCTTTTTATCCGCTCCCGTGGACTCTTCAGTGGAGTCTGTTCCTATTTCAGGATAAAATGTATGTGTGTTCTCCTCTTGGACTCCTCTGGGCGGTAAAACACCTGCTGCCTCTGGCTCTCAGCTCTCAGATGTGCAGTAGGGCAGTGCCTTCTTTCCGGGGGGGCGGGGTCTCCTGGGAGGGGGGCGTGGCTGTGCGGGACACTGAAGGGGGGGCCGGGGAGTGCAGGGGTAGCCGCTGGGGGCTGCAGGGGGGCGCGGGAGCTGTGGGGGGCTGTGGGAGTATCATGGGGAGCAGAGGGGCCACAGGGACTTGGGGGCAAAGGGAGTCCCTGGATACTGTGGGGGGCTTTGAGGTATCATGGGGGAGGCAGGGGGCCGCAGGGGGTGTGGAGGGGCATGGGACCGTGAGACGTGGGGTCTGCACAGCCTGCTGCGGCCCAGGAGCCCTGCACCCCCAGCTGCACCCCTCCCTCCCCCGGGACCCTGGCATGCTTGTGCTTCCACCGGCCTCCCTGGGCTGGGGCAAGCTGGGAGCCTGTTCCTTTAACTGACTCAATGTGATCCTCACCGCAACCCAGGGATAGTGGGGTCCTCCTATTATAGGCCTTGTGGAAGTCCAGAGTAGGGTTTTCCCAGTTTCATGCAAGGGGTGAGTGGTACCGTTGGATGGGGGACTCGGCAGTCTGATCCCAGCAGCTCCTAGGTGCCCTGTCCCGCGGCCCCATTACACAGGCTCACTTCGGTTTTTCCCATCCTACGGGAGGACTCAGGGAGGCTGCTGTAATGACAGCACAGCATGGGTGTGAGCCCCTGAGCGGGGTCCCCACCCTGCACCTCTGTTTGCTGGGCCCGTGTGCTATGGGCTGTTTTGGCCACAGAGGGATCTCCTTCCTTGAGAACTCACTAGGCTGAGTCTAGGCTGCCACCAGGGGGTTCATGTGCCCACAGCCCAGGCAAGCCCCCATTCTTGGAGAGAAAGAGCATCCAGGAAGGGGAGCAGCACGGGGCTTCAGATCCAGAGGAGAGACACTTTTCCCAAAGAGCTTGGTTCGGAAGAGAGGAGGAGATGGGGTCTCCACACAGGGCTGGGCGGAGATGCGTCTGGGGTGATGGGGTTGGGCTTGGGAACCCGGGTCCTGCGCAAACCCAGCCCTGCTTGAATTCCAGCTTGAGTCTTTCTTGAGAGCCTCCCTGTGTCTTCCAGGGAACATTTGTGCGTGGCCCTCGCTGGACATTCCCACTCGCCCTACAGACCTGGCCTGTCTCTGCTGTCCCTACCTGATATCGGTCCAAGTGGGGCTCCTGCTGGTGCTCCTCTGGCCCACACCCCTGGGGAGCAGATCGTGGTGGCTCAACAAGACACCCAGGGACCTTATCTGCAGGCCTTCCCCTGAGACCCCATGATTCCAAACCGGAATCTAAGTGGAGGTGTGGATGGGCTACAGCAGGTAAGTGGGTCAGAAAGACAACTCCTAGTCCCATAGTGGAGTTGTGAGAAAGGAGGTAGTAGGGAAGGTGGGGTGCCAGCATGGGCTCCCCAGAGAGAAATCCTGCTGCAGACCGTCCCTGACAGCTCAAGCAGCCCGCCTCATTACGGAAGCATGGAAGCCCATCCCACGGCTGGGCAGCACTTCCTACTTCTCAAGGCATTTTTCTTTGCTACTTTCTCCCTGCCCCTCAGCAGTCCTGAAAATAAGTGTGGGAGGGTCTAGCTCCCCTATTTTATGACTGAGGAGAGGGAGGGGGGCATGGGATTTACCTGGGATGGTGGCTGACACTAGCCTCTCCTTCTGGACAGTCTCTCCTGATCCTTCTATATTTGGCATGGGTGTTGTTTCTCACTAGCCAGTTGCACGGGTCTGCATTTGGGGACCACAAGATCTGTCACTGGAGATGTCCAACGCAGGGACTTATGGGCTCCAGCGGCATGGACCCACACAGAGGCCTCCTTGCTTCCTCCACGGAGGACTCACTGCCTTGTGCGACAAAAATGCCATCAACCTTCAAGCTCCCGGGCTACAAAATTGGCAAGACCCCGGCTGAGATGGATGCAGGGGGCTGACATCTGGTTATTTCTGCAGGGAGTGGTGTCATGCCTGGGGACAAGGGAAGGGGGTGGACACAGCCACGTGGGCAGGGTGCAAGAGGAGGAGGGAGGAGGGTCCCTCGGGGCTCAGCACAGCCGCCTGACCCAGTATTGGAAGACATTAGCCCAACAGAATATTCCTGGGGGTGGGCGTGTCAGCACTGGTGGGGTGGAGACTCTTGGTGGAGAGGTCAGGACGCATCCCCAGTGGGCATAAGGGGCAGGGGCCAATCTCGCGGCTGCAGGGGTGTGGGGGGTGGTCACTGCTTGGGCCAAACTCCTGAGGTGCGGAGCCCGGCTGGTGCTCCACCAAAGTGCTGCCGGGCTCTGGGTTCTCAGCGTGGGCCTCATTTATTTCTGTGCAGTTGTGGTCGCTGGCCCACCAGCCCTCGGCTGCACGCTCCTGTGGGATCTTCCCCAGGGCCAGGAGCAGTGGCTTCCTTCCCCGCCAGGAGGCAGCCCTTGGAGTGGCAGGAACACGTCGTCCTCGGCATCCTCACTTCCAGAAACCGCATGGGCACCCGGGGCTCTCACAAGTTGCAATTTACTAGAACAAAGCCAAATCCCTGGTCAGATGCAGAAAACCATGAAATAATTGGGATTGCGTTTTTATCTGGAGGCCAGAGGGTGGGGCCACGCCCATGCACCCGGCTGGAAAGCACCTTGTTTTTGGAGATGCCCATGATCAATCTGTCTGTGCTTTCATTTAAACCCAGAGCCCAGGGGGAAACACAGAACAAAAGCTCCTTTTCTCCTTGCAGGAGTCTTTGAAACCAACTGTTTCTTAAATCTGCAGACCCCCCACTCCCACCCTGTGAACTCTCCTCCTACTTGTTATCCTTGGGAAATACTCAGCAGGAAAGGAACATCTGGGAACACAGGCTTCCATGGAAAAGACAGCAGGCCCGGCTTTGTTCTCAGCGCCAGCTGATGGAGACGGTCTCTCTGAGGGTGGAGGGGAGCCCCTGCTGGGGTCACCGCAGGGCTGGGAACCTCCTCTGCCATCAGCTCTTTCCCTTCAAGTTGCACTGTTCCACCTGCGGACTCCCCCACACCCCACCTCCCAGCCCAGTGGAGAACTGGCCTCAGAGCTTCCCCAGCTGCTGCCCGCGTCTCCCCCTCTGCTCCAGCCCTGGGATGCATTGCCAGCCTCAGCATGACTACTGAAGTGTTTCAGCTCGGTTCATTTGTGGCTTTGGGGCAGCCGGTCGGGCCCAGAGAGACTCAATAACGGGCCTGGGGTCACACAGCGAGGTGGACACTGGGCCTTGCCTCCTGGCTCCCATGTGCTGCTCGGCCCAGGGCCCCTTGGGGCTCGAGAGATGAGCCTACCCATGGAGCCATGTCTTTGGCCGGGGAAGTGGAATAAGAAATCTGGCTGAGTTAAGCTCTGTGGCAGAATGACAGATGGTCCCCTTGCATTGCTAGGAAGTGGGTTCTGGGAACCAGGGCGTGGTGGAGCCATTTATCGGGCCGGCTGTGGGTGGAGGGGGGGAGGAGGAGCCAGGTGGAAAGGTTCTCCGCCTCTTCGCTGGCAGAGACAGTGGGGGCTGACCCAGGCTTCATATGCGGGGTCCCTATGTCGTTAAGGCCAGGGCTGGGTGAAGAACAGCCTTTTAATTTAAACTGCATTTAAAATCAGAGCTTTTCAGTTTGTTCTAATTGCACCCTCAACCCTTAGACTCTCCTCTGTGTGTGTGTGTGTGTGTGTGTGTATCTATGTATTTACTTTTCTGCGGTTGTGATATATGGGATGTGTTAAGACAAGAATTCTCGAACGCACCTGCTAGGAGAATAAATTTTCAGAGGACATTTGGCAGGTGTCTATGAAGGCCTTTGAAATCTTTATCCCCTTTGTCTTAAGAATTGCATTTCTAGAAGAATAGTCTAAGAAAATGATCCAAGATGGAGACAGAGATGTTTATGACGGTCCTAAATTAGATTTCAATCTTCATATCCTGCCTGTTAAGACAATGCTGGGCGACGGTGTATCCACTTGGTAAGTTTTTACAAATCCTTTAGAACCGGTGCCCGAGTTCTGGTGACGCGAGAGATACTCCTCTGGCGTCAGGTGGGACAGGCGGGGCGCACCTATATGTATCTATCTTCCAACTACCTTAGTTTCCCATGTTTCATCTGTCTTTCTCTGTTTAGAATCTTCACATCATCTTGGAAAAAAGCAAGAAGAGGACACGTTCCATGCTTAGAGTGGCTTCCTCCGGGAGAGGGGGGATTTGGGGTGTTTTCCATGCTGGCATCCGTTATTTTTTAGGACAGCGCACATGGAGCCGAGGTCGTGGCCCGGCCAGGGTTGAGATTTGGAGCGTGAGGTGGATGGAGGCAAGTGGCTGCATCTCCTTTCTGTCCCAGGCATCAGTCCCCCCCCCCCCCGTCCCCCTCTGCCACGGGTCTCCAGGAGGCCTGTGGACGTAGGATGGAGATGTGTGTGTCCAGGGGCAGGGCCCGGGAGGAGTCCAGCGCAGCAGACAGACAACACCGGAGAAATAGGATGGTGGCTGCTGCTTGAACATCCCCCTGTCCCCCACCTGTGGACACAGTCACCATGGCAACTGGTGTGTGTCCTGGGACGAAAGATGCTCTTGTCACTTTGGGGGGGCAGGCAGCATGGCTGACGGACTGCGTGGGCATCAGAGGGTCAGGGGTGGGGGGGGTCTTGGCCACTCTACAGTGGTGGTGAAGCAGAACAGAGGGGCTCCAAGGGTGTGGGGGTCTGGGGCAGCAGGGGCTCCGAACCGCCCATGAGGCAGGACCCCAGTGTGAAGAGAAGATGGAGGGAGGGCCTGGTGAGGCTCTGGGGCCTGTGATGTGACCTGCGTGTGCCGAGCCGGGTCTGAGGGCCTATTACAAATACAACGGTAGAGGGCGTCCAGCCAGCTGCAGCCTGGCTCGGTGACAGCTGTGAGGTTCTGTGTGATGAGAGCATCCGGACAGGGTCACGAGCCTGAGCTCATGTGCGGGCTGACGTCTCTGGGTCACAGCAGTGGGATGCCTCCAGGCAGGTCCAAGCCTCCAGCCTCTCAGGCTCCCAGAACCTCCCAGCTGTCCCCAAGCGCTCATGGGACCACGTGTCCCCCTCCCCTACTTTCTCCGCCGGGCGCCACAGTAACTGCAGCCTTTGTTCAGGCTGCCCCCCACCTGCCCCAGGGACGCTGCATCTCTTCTGACCCCCACGCGGTCCCAGCCTGCCTACTGGTATGTCCCTTCTTGGGCGCGGTGAGGACTTCATCCTCTGCTCTCTCCTTGCTAGCCTGGAGCAGAGTGAGACCTATGTCTGTGCCCTCAAGCAATGGAGAAATCACAGGCTTGGAGAAGTTTGGGGAGCCTGCCTGGGCTCACACAGCTCCCGAGATAATCAGACGTCCACTGACTGCGGAACTCAGGTCTTCAGACTTCAGACATCCTCACAGCTTGGGGGGAAAGCAGGGTGCCCATGTCACTTGGAAGGGACGGGGTGCTAGCTTAATGGAGGCACACAGTAGGTGTGGCGTGTTTTGTTCTCAGAGATGACTGAGCCGTGCTCCTCAGGAAACACACCGGGGTCAGTCCTTTTCTGAGAAGGAGACCTTCTCTTGTGCACCGAGATAGGCCCTGTTGAGCAAGGACACCCAAGGAGGGGGCTGAGCCATGTCCTTGTTCTATGTCGGGACGAGGAGGAAGGACTGGGCTGGTCCCTTGGGCACAGACTCTGCAGCCAGACCTCACCGCCGAAATCCCAGCTCTGCTGTATGGCTTCGGGTGCTTTACTGAACTGTGCCGTCCTCCGTTTCCTAGGCTCCTCTGGGGACGCTGAGATGGTTGAATGAGCTGATGGGGGCAAGGCACCCAGACAGCCCTCCCGATGTGCTCCTGCCATTAACACTGTCCCCCTGCCCCATGATGCGGGTGGTAGAGCACCAGAAATCAGGACACTGGGGCTGGCCCTTCCTCTCTGCACCTGTCTCCCCTAGCCCTGGGGGTGCATTTCCATGTTCTTGGGGTGTCTTCTAGTTCCTCACTTGTGGTCCTTGATGTTCTGTAACTACTTTGGAGCTGAGCCTCTGAGTAAATGGGGGAAGTTGAGGGATGTTGAGAGCCCCCCATTCCTGCTGCTTCTTCACCAGCCACCACCTCCTGTGTGGGTGTGGAGCAGCCCGGAGCCCATCCTGCCCCCAGGTGGCCTCATCTCCATGGATCAGGTGGACTCCAGGGGGTGCCTGGGAGTGAACGGGCTGCTCTATGCTTTGGGGCACTCTGCCATGTGGCCCAGGCAGGGGGGACGGTGTGATTCCAGCTGGGGCCATGGGGGAACCTTCATGAGGAGGGGGCTGCTGAATCACAGGGATCCAGTCAGAGGCGGTCAAGGGGAGGGATGAGCCTTGTAGGGAGAGGCACCGGCTATAGCTGAGGGCGCAGGCCGTGGGGTAGTGCCCGGCCCTCCCCTCCCGGGCTGGGGGCTGGCTCTGCAGGAGGGGGTAACCCAGAGCCCTTTGGTCAGGCTGTAGTGAAGGAGGTGGGAGGCCCAGGGCACACTGGCCTATCCTGGGAACCCAGATGCCCCTACCTTTGGTGCCTTCCTTGCTAGGACGGGCCGAGAGGGGGCATCGTGGGGCTTCCTGTGGGTTTTAAGAGGTTGCTGTCCTCAGCACTGCACAAAGGAAGCCCTGTACACCCAGCTTGGCTGCAAAGCTGGAGGGAGGGGTGCCCGGGGGCCGCGGGCCATGCAGAGGGTTGTCTTTGCAGATCCTGGGCCTATGAGACAACCCTCTGGGCTGGGCTGGGGGGAGGGCAGGCCCTGCCTTTCTGAGCCTTTTCCCACCATCTGCTTAGTGGGATACCCTGTTTAAATTCTCCACTTGTCTTCCTTCCACAGAATAATTAGCATCCATTTGTTCCTAGAGCTCGCTTGGTGACATGAGTCATTGTGGGAGCTTTCAGCGCTGCTCAAGAAATTTCCATTTGATGCAACATTGAAAATGGCTGGAGTGGGACCCTGGTGGGGGGCTCACTTCTTCTTGCTCACCACCATCTGGTGCCTCCTTTGGCCCCCCCAATCCACTGGCCTGTGTCTTGTCTTCTGAGTGATGAGTACAGGGATGGGGGGCCATGGTAGTAGAGGGGGCTTGTCCTCTGGGGACAGCATGGGGAGGACACTCACAATGAGGGGTCCGCTGGGTGGGAGGGGAGGAGAAGGCTCTTAGTGCTGAGTCCAGGGAGAGGCCCCGTCCCAGCTCGGGGGTGAGGTCTGCTGCGGACCCTGTTCTTGGACATGTTGTTGCAAGGATGAACACACGTACTCCCCCCCTTCCCTGCAGAATGGCCTGGTCCCTGCCTGCCAGGCGTTCAAAGCCTGGTGGCTTCTCCTGGGAGCAGTTGGCTTTCATCTCAAGAACTCAGCCACTTCAGTCCAGGGTTGTGTGCACGTTCCCAGGCCAGTCTCTTGACTCTCCTGTGGGCAAGCAAGTCCCCAAAACCACACTCTTAGCTGCAAAACCCTATATATGTATATGCAGTCTCCTCTGATCCCCCAAGCATTCTGCCTGGTGGGCATGAAAGTCCCATCTGAGACCTAGGGAAACTGAAACACCTGCTCTGTGATGCTGGGCCTCTCTTTGCCCATCTGTGACGGCCAGGCTGGACAAGCGGCACCCCCAGGGGCTGTCTGCACAGTCTCCCCACGTGGTGTGTGTTGGGACTGAGGGGAAGACCCTTCCTGGGTGCGTTGGTGGGCCCTGACCGAAGCAGGCTGCACCATGCGGTGGAGGCGTGCATCAGAGGCGTGGGATGGGTCTGGTATCAAAGGTGGCTGTCTCTGAGCTTCTGCCCTGGGGTAAGTCTCTTGATGGGCTGGGCCTGTTTCCCTGTCATCCACAGAGTGGGCTCATGATCTCTTTTCTGCTTCCCCCACCCCTAGTGTGAAGGCCACATAAGATAATAGATATGCAAATGTCCTGTGGTCCCATGGATCTCAAGGTGGCGGTGGATTCTTCCGTGAAATGGCAAATGCACAGAGTAGGGAATTCAGACTCTGCAGCAGGAGGTGGGAGAAGCTTCTCTCTCATCCTGACCCCTGCCTCCTTGTTCTGCTGCCAGGATGCAGTGTTGTTAATTTGTTAGTGCTTTCTCCTGTGCTGCTCTTCCTTAGAGATTGTCCATAAGTGGAGTATATGTAAGTGCAACATAGTAACTATGCATACTTGTGTAGCTCTCACACAAATGACTCTGGACTATTCCTTCAGCAAATACTCTCTCCCCTCAGGAGCATATGCTCTGGCCCCATCCATGTGGGAATTGGCTGTGACTTGCTCAGGTTAACGTGGTATGGGGACGTGTGACCCAATCCGAACTCCACGTCCTTGGTGGAGAACTGCGCTTGTGTTTCTGCTACAACTGCGGGAGGAACAGGCCCTGAGTACACGGCTGGCCCTTGAAGTGAGAGGCACGAGGCTTAGAGTGGTCCCAGGGCTCCGGCAGTCGGCCCCACTGACTGCACACCTCTGAGCCTGACAGGAAATGCTTGCTGCTGTAAGTCCCTGAGTTTGGGATTGCTTGTTAGGCAGCACTAGCTGATGGGCATTAACATATGCGCCCTTAAAAATCCCGGACAGATGGGATGTTGCTGCAGGGATGGTCCCTCTTGCTGTGAGCCTCTGTCTGTCACCATCCCCCCCAGTCTTCAGACCTCACCACAGGGTTTCCAAAAAGCAGTTTTGTCCCAAGTGGTATGTGACTTTTAGGGGGTCCTAGAGATGATTTTAAAAGGTGCAGAGATGGAACATTGAATCACCCCATGAGAAAATGATTCCCTTCTCTCAAATCTCTTTTGCTACTCTGGTTACATCCTGGGGACCAGGCCCAGCTGGATGCTGACTCACACCTACCTGCTGTGACTTCTCTCGTGGACAGGAAGGGAAGAGGCTCTAGCTCGGGGCACCTTGCTTCCGCTGTGTTCATTCTCACTGGTTAACTGTACTTGTGGCTAGTGACCCCGGCTTCTTGCGTTTTGGTCGTGATAGCAAGTTTTCCTTTGAAAATAGAAATTTATTTCATGAAGTAAGGAGGCACTTTTGAAAAGTTATAAAATAGATCATAATACAAGAGTATATGTAACTTACATAGTTTAAGAATAATAAGCAAAAATCATATTCCTTTCTTTTTACTTTTCATTTTTCTTTTTTCCCCTTCTCATTTTATTTATTTTTTTCATCATGACGGGTGCCCTCCTTAATCCCCGTCCCCATGTCCTCCACCCCTCCCTCTCCCCTCTGGTCACCATCACTCTGTTCGCTGCAGTAAAGAGTTTGTTTCTTGGTTTGTCTCTCTCCGTCTTCTTTTTCTTTTTCTCCCCCCCCCCTTTGCTCATTTGTTTTGTTTCTTCAATTCCACATATGAGTGAAATCATATGGTAAAATCCATATTTCTGATACAGTCTCTTGAAGTCACTTGTGGAAAAGGAACTTTTTGGTGAGAAAGCTGCCCCCTCCCCCTGTGTAGGAACCGCAAGGAAGGACTGGTGGGGGAGCGTGGTGTCAGACTCAGAAGTTTAAAAATGCCCAAAGCCAGCGTTATTGACCAGCCTCTTTGACCAAGCCCCATACCCGGCACTTCACAAATAGTGCTCGACTTAATTCTCATAGTGACTGGGAGGAGCTGGCAGGGGAAAAAAAATCAAGGCATAAGGTTGTGGTCTGATTCTTTTACTTTTTTGGGAAATAACTTTAGACTTCTGGAAGAGCTATAAGGACAGTACAGAGCATTCCCTAAGCCCTTCCCCCAGCTTCCCCTGATGCTGACCACTTATGTGACCAGACGATGATTCCTGAGACAAGATTTCACACTGATTTAGTGTTTCTGACTCACCTGTGCATCTTGTTGGACCTCTTGGCAGGTTCTCTTCCTCCCTTGTCTGGTCTGGGACCCCACATTGCATCTGGTCCTAGATAATTTAATCCCCTTCCAGCCTGGGACAGTTCTGGAGTCCGTCTTTATCTTTCCTGACCTTACTACCTCGGAAGAGTGCTGACCAAGGATTTGGGAGAAAGTTGCTCAGTTTGGGTTCGTGAGATGTTTCTCTGCGTCTGCCAAGGTAGGGCTGTTTGTGGCCTTCTATCGCCTGGTAAACTTTGTGTCATGGATTTGTGTCTGCACAGTAGACCTGGCCTCCTGTGAGCCTCCTCTGTCCAGAGTGTCCCTCATGGCCCGGGTCCACAGTGGTCACAGTGGGAACGCCTGTCCGCATCTCCATCCCCTGCTCTGTGTGCTGGGCCTGAATGGTGACTGAGCTCAGACGGCAATTGCCCTCATTGCCGTGGTTTCTAAGAGGTGCTCATGCTGGCTCAGGTGGACGGCACAAGACAATTCTTTGTTTTAAAGATTTTATTTATTTGACAGAGAGGAACACAGCCAGAGAGGGAATACAAGCAGCGAGAGTGAGAGAGGGAGAAGCAGGCTTCCTGCTGAGGAGGCAGCCTGATGTGGGGCTCGATCCTGGGTCTCCAGGATCATGACCTGAGCTGAAGGCAGAGGCTTAACCACTGAGCCATCCAGGTGGCCCCAAGACAATTCTCTGGATTTGATCTCCTCTCCTTTCAACTCCAGAAGAGATTTTCCCAACTGATCTTGCTCACCATGCCTTGCTTTGTTTGACTTACTTTCCCTTTAGGTTCAGAAAAATGTAGTGAGAAATCACAACCGCTCTTCCCTCTGTGATCTGGAGAGACTCTGTTTTCCCCTTTCCTCCCTGGACTCCTCCTGCAGCTCTGGAAGGATGTTGGGGGCTCACACCTGCTGCTGCTGGCCCGGGGTAGGCTGCTCAGGCCTCACCGGGTATTGTCCTAGAAAGAAAAGCCAATTACGTGGATTCAAACACCTGCCTCTCCCCCCAAGTCTGCATAACAGGAAGGCTCGGGACAATCCCCAGGGCCTGTAGGGACCCCAGCACCTGGTTCACATGAAATCTGGCTCCCAGAGTCACTGGCTTGCACTGACTGGCTTCACATGTTCAGGCTGACACATGAAGATGAGAAGTAAGTTCGCTGTGATTCTTAGTATGCGTCATTCTTGATTTTTCTTGCTTATGTGCAATGTCCTGGTTTCTGCCCCAGAAATTCAGGGGAGACTGAGCAGTTTCTATGAAGCAGAGAAGTCAGGGAGCTGAGCGGGCAGGCACAGTGGGGCTGGTGGCTTTGTAGAGGGAGAGTTTGTTAAGACTGAGCGGAGGGAGCAGAGGGACCAGGCTTCAGTGAGTAACAGCAGGGGAGGCCCTACGCTTTGCTTCTGTCCCCACAGTAACATTTCTCCGCCAAGTCAGGATTGATTTGGTGATGCTGTTCACAGCTCCGGCATTGTGACTGGTGGAGTGTGAGCAGAGGTGACGTGGGCCGTCTGCCGGACTGGGTTAAAACCATCTTGCGTGACCCCCCAGTCCCTGGGATGGAGCCTGGGTCCCTGAGTCCCCACATAGAGGACAGTCCCCAAGGACAACCTGCTAGCTTGCTTCGGCTATGATGCAAACAGGAAACCCTCCCGTGTTGTGTGAAGTCACTGAGATGCCAAGGTTGCTCATCCCTGACTGTTTTTCCTGCCCCGTCCATGGCATTGCCGTGGTCCCTGGCTCTCTGTATCCGGGGAGGGCGTGGGGCTGCGAATGGAGAGGCACTCCTGTGTGTCCTCGAAGCGAAGGACGGGGAAGAAAGTGACGGTCATGCAGGCTCACATATGCACCCCCACGGGTGCCTGTAGGTGCCGGCACAGGCCGGAAAACCACTCGGTAATGATGATGAATTAACAGGGAAGCTGAAATTACCGTGGTGTCAGGGACTGAGCTAATAAGGCATCAGATCCCACAGCAGCTGTATGGGATAGGTGCTGTTCACCATCCTTATTTTCTCTCACAGGTGAGCAAACTGAGGCCTGGAGAGGGCGAGTAACTTTCCAGAGACCACAGCAGATCCGGGCTCAGGACTGTCCCCTGAGTCACCACACAAAGACAAGGACGAGCACAGGCGGGACAGGCACACACATGCACGGCCGACACAGTGTCTAGACTGTCCCTGTCCCCAGCGTGAGCACTGCTTAGTTTTCTGGGGAGTGATGGCTGAGTTGCAGCAGTGACAGGAACAGACCTTTGCTTCTAACAAAGACTTTAATGAGATTCTCTGCCCGCTCAGGACATTTTGTTTCCCTCTGGGTGACTTCCCGATGATGGTATGGTTTTGCATGCCTTGTTTGCCTTCCCTGGCCCACAACGTGCTGGTCTGTTTGATGTTCCTTAGATACCAAGCATCCTTCCTTGAATAACAAACAGGCTTCATCCTTCAGAGGAACTTGCAATTCCCCTCTTGTGTTGGTGGCTTCCCCGGGAGGTGTCCTTTCCCATGGACATCTGAGCTTTCTTGCAGATCCTTTGTCTGTGAAGCGCGCGGGCCTGGTTTTTCAGATCCTGGGCTCGGGGTGTCTTCAACTGGTCAGGGAAGTGCTGGGGTCCCCAGAGCAGTGAGCAGCCTTGCTTTGTTGTGTTGGTGGGAAGTGACTTCTCGGAGGCTTCCAGATGCTCTAGAGGTCGAGATCTTGCAAACACTCATCAGTCCCAGGCGCTAGCATGGCAGGACTGAGCCAGCATCTCAGTAGGTCCTCAGATGCTGTGGGTCAGGAATGTGGACGGGACCCAGCAGGGGCGGTGAGTCTCTGCTCCGTGATGTCTGGGGCCCCCGCTGTGCACACTTGAAGGCTGGTGGGGGTGAGCGGTTGCCATCGATGGCGTTGGGGCGGCCATCCTGAGAGATAAGATGGAACACATGGCACGTTGGTGAGCTAGGCATGGAGGTCACAGGGTGCCTCTCCTCTCACACACGGATGTCCGCCCAGGTCTGAGCGGGGGGAAGGTTGGCCCCACTGGGGAGGCAGCAAGGCTCCAGGAGAGGGTGTCCTTGCAGCCACACATCACCCCACTGCACTGGCAAACCCCATCCTGTTCATGCAGACTCCCCTCCTCTGACGGTTAGAAGCCAGTTCCGGATGACTTAAGCCCCGGGGGATTTACTGGCAGAAGGTGGGGGACGCTGAAGGCTTGGAGTACAAAAGGACCAGAAGAATGGCAGTTCTCAGCAGAAGAATGGGACTATCCTGTGTAAACACTGCCCGGGGGATAGGTGGACCTCAGTTTGGGTTTGAATCTTGTAGTCACTCTGCCTGCAGTTCAAATGATGGGGAGGGAAGATCTGAATGGCTTGCTTGGGCTGCAAACTTTCTGCTGGCTTAACTGTGAGCATGTTACTTCATGACTCAGGTTCCTCATCTGTAAATCAAGGACACGAATAGTAGCTACTTCCTAGGTTATGCAAATTCAAATAAGGCGATGCTTCTGTGTGCATTGATGCAAGGTGCCATCATGGTAAATTTTTTTTTTATTGTTACTTAAATTTTTTTTCCAGTGTTCCAAGATTCATTTCCCATTCCCCACACCCAGTGCTCCATGCTTTAGGTGTCCCCAGTACCCACCACCAGGCTCTCCCATCCCCCCATCCCCCTCCCTCCAAGTCCCTGAGTTTGTTTCTGTGTCCAAAGTCTCTGTTGTTTCGTTTCTCTCCCTGGATTACTCTAGTTCCCATTTACTTTCCTTCTCCCACTGTCCTCCAGTTTACCCCTCATGCACCGCAAGTAAGTGAAACCATGTGATACTTGACTCTCTTCTTGGCTTATTTCACTCAGCATAATCTCTTCCAGTCCAGTCCATGTTGCTACAAAAGTTGGATATTCATCCTTTCTGATGGAGGCATAGTATTCCATTGTATATATGTACCACATCTTCTTTATCCATTCATCTGTTGATGGGCACCTTGGCTCTTTCCACACTTTGGCGATTGTGGCCATTACTGCGATGAATATTGGGGTACATATGGCCCTTCTTTTCACTACATCTGTATCGTTGGGGTAAATACCCAGTAGTGCAATTGCAGGGTCATAGGGTAGCTCTATTTTCAATTTTTTAAGGAATCTCCACACTGTTTTCCAAAGCGGCTGCACCAGTTTACATTCCCACCAACAGTGTAAGAGGGTTCCCCTTTCTCCGCAGCCTCTCCAACACTTGTTGTTTCCTGTCTTGTTAATTTTGGCCATTCTGACTGGTGTAAGGTGGT
>PITA01027633.1:0-20632 GCA_004023965.1 Spilogale gracilis | reverse complement strand
TGTTGCTACAAAAGTTGGATATTCATCCTTTCTGATGGAGGCATAGTACTCCATTGTATATATGTACCACATCTTCTTTATCCATTCATCTGTTGATGGGCACCTTGGCTCTTTCCACAGTTTGGCGATTGTGGCCATTGCTGCAATGAACATTGGGGTGCATATGGCCCTTCTTTTCACTACATCCGTATCTTTGGGGTAAATGCCCAGTAGTGCAATTGCAGAGACCTGAGCTTTCTTAAAGAGCAAATTTCAGATAGGATTAGAGTCACATGTACAGAAAGTGATTGACCCAAATACTTCCAAGAACACGTCTATTACCCAAAGCAAAACTCTAACTGGGCCTCAAGAGTCATCAAACAAAAATGAAGAGGTTTTTTCTTTGATAGATAATAAAGTGTGCCTGCGCTATAAATCATCTTGGCTAGTTCTGTATGATGTTGCATTTGTTTATAGGTGTAGGGAACAATAGAGGAGGAGGAGGAGGGGAATGTGAACTTACTGGCTTTGAACATGGTGCCCACAACATGGCCTTGAGTTTTGTTTGGTGCAGTATGGCTAACGATACAGCATGGAGTGATATGCTGTAAGCAAACTTAGAGGAAATGGTTATCTTTTGCAACCAAATTTGCAGCATTATGGCTGCTGCCAATCACAGCTATCCTACAACCCCACCAATTTCCTGCTAATCAAGCACCTCTTCTATGTGTGGTCATGTCATCAGGGACTTGAAGTCAAGGGCAAAGCTGAATATATCTCCCTTTGTTGAATTCAAATCTTCTTTTTAAGGACATTGTACCTGAAGAGTTAAAGGCAGTTAAAGACAAAATAAATAGGGATCAAAATGTTTGCCAGGGAGTCTTTTAAAAAAAGAATTGCTCTTTCTTGTGGAGCCTTGGTTGACCTCTATGTGTGAGCAGGTGGAAAGGTCCCCAGGAAATCTCCAAAACCTCAGAGGAAGCTGGTGACTGGCTTCCAGGGAACTTTCCGCTTGTTCTCTGAAGGCAGAAGGTAACAGATGGACTTTGACAAACTTGGGCAGATGAGTATAATCTTCAAAAGGTAGATTTCTTATAGTTTTTTTGTCTTTGTTTTTTCCTTCCCTGGAAACATTACAAGCTCATGTGGCAATGTTTCCGGGCACCACCATGGGGTTCTGATTTAATGACAGTTTTTAAGAAATTATAAAGAGCATCTGACTGGAGTCAGGAGATCTGTGTGTCTAGACAAGTCACCCAACCTTTATTCCGGAGGTTTCTCATTTGTAAGAAGAGATAACAAAAAAGCCCGATCTACATGTCCTAGCTATCATGAAAACTGCATGGTGCTCTGAAGACATCAAACACTGGGAGCAGATTAGAGGCTGTGAGATCTCAGCTCTGGGACTCAGCAGGGCTGTTACTTAGAAGCATAGGTCAGTCATGACGTCAGTAGGGCCAGGCTGAATCTGAGGGGTCATAGGTGAGTGGAAGAATAATTGTGTTATTTCCAGGGAGCAAAGGCATTTTCTATCACCCCAGAGATATAGGCTGTCTTTACTTGGAGATCCACTCCTTTCTATTCCAGGTTTAGAGGCTTCCAGTCCAGTAGGAACAAAGAGCAGGGCAGGGACTGACCCAGTGTATGAATCTCCTCAGAGTTTCCTGAGCATGTGACCAGAGACAAAACCTCCCCTGAAATGGGCACTGAGCCAGATGTCAGGTGAAACCCCAAATCCCTTGGGGCCCAGTTCATCCTATGGTGCTGGGACTGAGACAGTGAAATGTCCACAGTGGGATGGCAGGGGTAGGCTCCAGGAAGCACAAGTGGCAATAGTCCAGAAAGATGTGATAACTCGCAGGGGGCTTGTCTATTTGTTGGCAACTAACCTGAAATAAAATCATGAAAGCTGTTGGATTCTGGGAAGTCTGGGCACAGAAACTTGTGGAGCACTAGTTCTCAGTGTTAAACTAGCTCAGCTGTGATTCAGGAGCATAACCACCAACCTCTTGTGGAGCACCTGACCCGAAGCTGTGGAGTCCCTGAAAGCCAACTCTGGGCTGACTTCAGGGCCATTTGTATTTTTGGGATCCCAGAAATTACCAGGCTGGGTAGCTGGCCAACGGAGGTGCTCAAAGCCAACACTTTTCTTTCCTGCCACCTCCCTGAGAAGAATCCAGAACTCTGGTCCGGTTAGCTCCCCAAGAGAGGTCAGAGCCGGAGCTCTCCAAGGTGCTGATAGCTCAGGCCAACTCCCCCAGAGGACACATTACACAGCAAACCTGCCTTGAAGCTCACCCAGGTCATCTGGAGTACCTTTCTTTGCCTCCATGTGCCAGGGTGGCTTCCCTGGTAGGCTTTAGGGAAAGAAGATTCTGCTTAGGCTCTCCAGACTGATGTGGTAAGATTGACCAAAGGATGTGAGCAAACCCAAAAAGGCAAAAATGATGCAACCCCAAGATGCCTGGAGGAGCCTGACCCCAAATGCCTTACTACTTGGAAGTAGCCGCCCTTGAGTCAGATATGTTCACACCAATATAGTCTCATCACCTCTGAGAAGTAGGAAAATGCTCCTTCCAGAAAGTGTTTAAACACAAGGAAGGGTGAAACTTGGGGCATGCTGTTGGTAGACTATAGGTGGGACCAGTGAAACAAACTGGAGGCTATTTGATAGTTCAAGCCAGAGATGAGTACTGAATTAGGGTAGTGACTTTATTATGGGAGAATTCTAAGAAGAAACACCAGCAGGATTTAGTGCGTATTGGATGTGAAAGCTAGGGTGGATAGAGAAGCCATCCTTGATTCTCAAGATAATAACTTGGGAAACTGAGCAGATGATAATGCCAGAAATAATACCAGATGATAATGCCATAATCACCAGGAGGGGTAGCAGTGTTTTGGGGCAGGAGGGATGTTGTACATGTTGAGTGGGAAGTGCCAGTGATAGTTCCAGAAGAGTTGTCCAGTAGCAGTGGGACACATGGTTCTGGAGCTCAACAGAGAGGTCGGGGCTGATGAGAGAGGTTTGGGAATTGTACACAAAAGGAATGTGGTTGAAGAGATGAAAGAAGATTAGATCAATCAGGCAAAGTGTGTCAAGTGAGAGGAGAGGAGGGCAGAGAGCAGATCTTGGTGGAATGTATAACTTTTCTGGGTATGCCGAGAAAGAGGTACTGATAAATGAGCCTCCCACAGGGCTCTCATCATCTGTTCACAGTCTACTTCATCACCAACCTGATGTCATTCCAATCATTTCTTTTTTATTCTCCTCTGACATATATTTACATATATCATATGGATATAGATTTAGATTTAGATACACAGAGATAGATTTAGTTTAAGGAATTGGCCCATGGAATGATTCAGGTTGGCGAGTCCAAAACATGTAGGTTTGGCCAACAGACTGGAAACAGAGGGAAGAGTTGATGTTTCAGTCTTGAGCCCAAAGGCAGATTGGAAGCAGAATTCTTTCTTTCTTGGGGGACATCAAACTTCTCTTAAGGCCTTCCATTGGTTGAATGAGGCCCACCCACTTTCTGGAGAGTAATTTGCTTTACTCAAAGTCCATTGACTTAAATGTTAGTGTCATCCAAAAAATGCCCTCACAGAAATACCTAGGCTAGTGTTTAGCTACATATGTGGGTACTGTCTGTGGTCTAGTTAAGTTGACACCTAAAATTAAACAACATAAGGTGGGACACCCACTGGATGCCTCCCACCCAGGTTCAGATAGGAGTAAATAAATAACAAAGAATGACCTGCCCCTTCATGGCTATAGTGGCCTACATGCCCACTCCTTCTCACCAGGCTCATCACACATATGCGCTCTGGGGAAGGAGGAATAGGAGGTATTGGGCCACAAACTTATTCAGTCATATTTGCTCATTCTCCCAATTCTCCAACCTAATTTTCACTTCAGGCCTCTTCTTCCTCTGATAGCCTATTTTGGGCACTCTCCTTTGTTCTCTACATGGAGATTCTCTTTCACATTTGATTCTAATAGTTGTCATATTGCACCTTTGAACAGGTAATGGCTGCTTCAGCTTCAACTCTATCTCATCCTTACAGGTATAGGAAGGTTATAAGATGAAAAAAAAAATGTTTTCATTTTTATTTCAAAGCTAGAAAAGGTGAAATGAAGAGGAATTAAGTGACTGCCCCAAGAATCTTTCAGAGAGTCTAGTGCTGCCAACAATGGTTTTTCTGCATAGCTACACCATTCCCCATCTGTGTCAAAATCCTTGGTGCATTTTTCAAGCTTAGTGTCCAAGACATCTCCAGCCTAATAAGAATAAGGTGCCCCGGGCTGGTTCCCAGCCAGGGAGTGAGGGAGCAGATATGCATTCCTTTGAAGCCGGTTTCGGATTCTGGAATGCTTTCCTGGAAACCACACAATCTTAGGAGAGATTCATCACCTCCTGATGTTGCCTTAGGACTAGGTCAGGACAGGGGCCCTGGACCTCTGAATGAGACAGTGTCTGCCCTGATTAGCAGCTTCCTGTGTGGTGGCTGCAGGATTTACTCAGAACTAGCTTGGGCAGATCTGGCTGAGATTCAGAATCAACTCCCCACCTCATCTTTCTCCCCATTCCCCCCTCTCTTTATCGCTATATATACTCCCCTACAAAGGTGGGGATTTAGTCCTTTCATATCAGGACGGAAGGCTCAGGGCCAGAGGCAGAAGCAGATCTGGATGAGACCCAAATATAGTCTCCTGTCTAGGAGCTAGGGATAGGGTTTGGCTTCACCATTGTATAACACTGAGGTGTCTTAGGAAGGCAGCTGTGCGGGCAGTCATGTGAGCACTAGACAAGGAGTCAGTAGCCTTGGGACCACATGTTGATTCTGTCCCCTTCCTGGTGACTTCAGGCAAGTCACAAAATCAGAGAATGGTGATGCCAGACGGGTCCTTAGGGATCATCTTTCCACTTGAGAGATGAGGAGGCTCTAAGAAGTCACAGAACTGCCTTAGGGCCCCAGACTCAGGTGTTGTCAGAACTGGAATTAGAAACAAAATATTCCAACCAGTATAGTTCCCATTATTGCCTCCATCCCTGCTAATTTCTCTGGACCTCAGATTTCCTCACCTGTCAAATGGAGGCCAGTAACATCTGCCTCTCAAGACTATTGTGAAGACCCAGTGCAATCACGGATAGGAAAAGGTACAAACATGGTGAAAATGCTGGGTCATAGGATCTGGGTAAAGACGGCCTTCCCGCATTGACCCAGCCTAGCACGAATGCAGGCCTGAATCCTAGCACTATGGAGGCCAAGCATGTTGTCCAGCTGGTGCTCATGAGTTTATCCATAATTGGTGTCAAAATACTGAAACGCTTGCTGCCCTGATCTCCCTGTGTGCCCTTCGGCTACCTTGGCCCTCTGCCAGAAATTCAAGGATAAACATTTGACAGAGTAGGAGGTCTCTAAGGACTCCGCTCCAGCCCCAGTCAGCATCAATTCTAATGGTCAGTGTATACACCATACCATATATTTTGGCGATCTATTGATAGACGACAAACCACTCTGAAACTTAGTGGCTTAAAACAGCAGTTTATTATCTCTCAAAGTTCTGTGTACCAGGCTCAGCTGAATGGTTCCACATTGGGGTCGCTCCTATGATTGTGGTCAGATGGTGGTTGAGCCTGATGTGATGTGAGGGCTCAGCTGGGCTACAGTCTAACATGGCTCCATTCTGCAGTTGGCAGTTGATGTGGCCATCAGCTGGGAGCCTGGTGGGGTTGTTCAGTAAGTAAGAGCACTTACCTCTGGCCTCTCTGAGGGCTTGGGCTTCTCACCGCAGGGTGGCTGAGGTTTTCAGAGGTAGCATCCCAAGAGCCAGCATGCCCAGGACAGGAAGCTGGACCGGCCTGGTCTCATCACCACCACAGCTAAACCTGTCAAGAGCCCTTTCAGATTCAGAGTGTCAAGATCACACTGCAGAAAAGCATGTGAGTGGGAGATCTTGTTAAATTCACTCTTGGAAAATACAATCTTTTCTCCTTTTCAGGCAGCCCTCCATAGGACGAAGTGGGGGAATCCCCTCTCCTTTCCAGAGCTCCCTCTATTCTCTTCTCACATTTCCATCAGAGAAGAGAACGGACATTGCTTCCTCAACTATTACACCAAGGGCCTCTGCAGCTACTTTTGACCAGATTTGCATCAACAACACATGGGGCAGCCTCAGGAGCATGAAGGAGGCCAGTGTGCGATCTCATCCCTTGGGTGTGTGTTGGCAAGGAGGGGGTAAGGCATGGCAGGAAGCACTGCTGTCAGAGGTCTTTGGGTAAACTCTGGCCCCTGGCTGGGACATGAAATGATGTTAGAATATGGCAGTGTCATGAATGGGTTAACCAAAAAACCTTTGCCTTTCGCAACCAAGTCAATCTCCATGTCCTTGACATCAGATCCTCACCTCCAGCATGCAGGTTTGTGACTTCGTGGGCTGAATTCTGGGTAGCATTTGGGTAATTCCTCTTGCTGCTCATAACATCTGTATCCTCACCTTCTTGGGCCAGGGCAGGATTTGGAGCAATCATCAACCATCATTTCTATCTAGAATGTTCCATTCACCTGGTTTCCCTCCCTCCAGTGTGAAGTGTGGGGTGTATCTGTAATCTGGCTTTCTACCAGGTGAGTCCTCACATTTCTCCCAGTCAAATCTCTGCCAGGCTATCTTGGGGAAAGAAATTTGTATGGCCTTCTTGTCCACTGAGGAAAAATCAAGTGGCTCTTGGTCTTTCTTTCATCCAACCAACCCCCAATGTGCTTCTTAACTGAGGGAAAATCTGTTATTCATAAAGAAAAAACAAAAGATGATAAATTATAGGACCTTGTAAAATATATTAACATGAATCCACACTTTCTTCTAGATAATTGAATTTAGAGTGACATCGGCCAGACTCTACAGCTCATGCAGGAAATCCGGCCTCCCTCAGTTGTTTTTCATTCCTTCAGTGTGATCCCACAAAAGGCCTGGCTAAGTCCGAGGGCCTCCGTTGTCTCTAGACTAGCACGTGTTGTAACCTTGCCCACAATATCATGACTCGCTGTGAATTAGGAGCTTCACTGAAATGGTTTCTCTCAGCATGGTAAATGACAAGTGACCTTCTAACCAAATGTGGCCTCAGTAGAGGACAGGAAAGAATTAAATGTTGGGATACAGGGTAGTAAGTTTTTGATATTTATGAAGGTCAAAGGAAGGGTGACTAATACAACAGTATTCCACTTAAAGTCAGATCAGCTCCTGGGGATGACTGCTGTGGCTGCTCTTTGGTGCTGTAAGAAATGGGTTTTCTGGGCGCCTGGGTGGCTCAGAGGGTTAAAGCCTCTGCCTTTGGCTCAGGTCATGATCTCAGGGTCCTGGGATCGAGGTCCGCATTGGGCTCTCTGCTCAGTGAGGAGCCTGCTTCTCCCTCACTCTCTGCCTGCCTCTCTGCCTACTTGTGATTTCCCTCTCTCTGTCAAATAAATAAATAAAATCTTAAAAAAAAAAAAAGAAATGGGTTTTCTGTAGATTCCACTTGTTTCACAAGGTTGTGGATTGTCGGTAGTTTGCTTAAAGCCACCGCCATATTTTACTTACAATTGGAAGACCAGTTGGGGAAAAAGGTGGAAAATGTCCAGAATAGCTTGTTTCTGCCAACTGGTCTTAATCTTCCACTTTAACCAATTACTCACTGGTTAATTGGTATTTTGCCAAAGAAGAGGTCTCTGGAGAAGGGCTGCCTTGCTCATCTGAGAATCCCTCTGATTTGGCTCTGCTGGACTTCCTGTCTTTTCAGACTTTGTTTTTATCTCTTCAAGTAATAGAAGAAGTCTGGTTTTAAAAGCCATGCTCAGTGCAGTTCACTGGCTTGGGCTACTCACTGGAATGAGGGAGGGGTTTTGGGTCTGTACCACTGGTATTCTGACCCTGAGATCCGGAGGCTGCAGGAGCAGGGCCGAGTTGGTGGCACTTCAGGGATGCTAAGACTACTGGAGTGGTCCATCCCAGGTCCAGGAAGTTCGCCCCTTAGGTCCCCAGCATCTTGGCCACCATGTAAGGTTGTGTAGGTTTTGTACAAGGGGACCCAGTTGAAGGGATGAGAAGTGGATGAGTTTCAGCCAGTGTCCGTTTTACAAGCCCTGGTGCTGGCCTACATTCCCCTGCACACGGACTGGCAAACAACAGCCCATGAGCTGAGTCTGGTCCACTGTCTGTTTTTATAAATAAAATTTTGGGGGGACAGTTCCACGTCTGTTTGTTTATATATTATCTATGTGTTTTCATGTGACAAAGGGCAGAGTTCAGTAGTTGTACAGAGACCTTCTGGCCTGCAGAGCCTAAAATATTTACCTGGCCCTTGAGAGACCACTGATTGGGAGGCAGGGGCAACTTTTAGGAATCAGCAAAGGTTCTGCCTGCCTGCCAAGCCAGGGTTGCATCTGAAAGGTAGGGGGTATCTTTTCCCAATTTGCACAAAGATGCCTAGTGGGGCCAGCACGGCCCTCCAGGGGAGGTCCTAGCCACGCCTCTGAGGGTGGGAGCCTGGGGGAGTCAGTGCTCCGGATGCCTCTGCTCAGCACTCCCCCGCCCCGCCCCAGGGGGCTTTGGTGGACTCCAGAGCGGGGTCCAGGCTGTGGAAGAACCACAGGCTTACTGTGCAGAGAGGCTGTTCGGGGAGCAAGGGGCTGGTCTGAGCAGCTCCCAGAGGTCAAACAAATGCTTTCCTTGTTCCTTTTCCAAATAACCGTAAAAGAGCAGGTTTGTTTTTGGATCTTTGTGGCTGGCTACTCCGTAAAGAAATGCAAGCTGTCTCGTGGGTTATCATCGACCCCTTGTTTACACAGCAGGGCTGACTGACACGGTTTATTTTTCTGCGGTTTTTCTTCCAATCCACAGTGAAACATGAACTAGAGTGTGCGTGGAGTTCCCTTCACCTTTTGCAGCCCAGAACCCGTAAGGGAGGTGACTGCGTTCACTCATGTGACTATTAGAGGCCCCCGTGGAGATCTGGCTACCCCTCTGGGAAAGGCTGGGTCAGCTGGACTTGAAAACCCGCCGGAGCCCCTGTCCTCCCCAGGGGATTGATGGACAAAGCAGGACCAGGGACTGGGGGGTCATGAGACTGGGAGGGAACTCGGGGCTATCTTGTCTTTTAACAACTCTGGAGCCCCTTCACTGAGAATCAGCCCCCGTGAGATATAGGGATTGTCCCAACGCCTCACAAAACCTGGTGGCACCTTCTCTGATCAGCCTCCAGGAGTCAGCACTTGGAGTCCGGGTGGGACACCCTCATGGCAGAACAGAGAGCCCATGGTGACCCAGATTGCAGGGAGGGGCGTGGTAGGAATCATCCTGTAAACATTTTAGCATGCCCAACGCATGATAATTTCCAAAGCTCTTCTCACTTGTGATCTCCCCTCTCTCCGCTGAGGCTGACACTCTGCCCCACATTCCATTGGTTCTTGTATATTGTTTAGAGATAATCTCAAAAAACTCTGGCTGAATGGGGGTGGAATAATAAACCTAATGGCTTGCACATATTAAAGGGATAATCCCATGTGCCCTTTTTAACTTTCTTAAAATAAAAACAAACAGACATCTCTAGCCTGTTAACTGTGCAACAACCTATTTTTTAAAAACTTGACTCTACAAAATCAAAACAGGGGGCCTGGTCCCAGGAAAGTTCATGAGCTTGAGGTGGGCGGAGCCTGGATCGGGGACCAAGAGGCCCCCTGAAGAAGGTAATGCAGGAGGCTGCACTGTGTGGGACACAGGGTCGAGAGCTGGCCGTTGCCCTTCCCTGGAAGAGAAGGATGACAAATGGGCAGCCTTCTGACCCCTCCCCCAAGCATTCCTGGGCCACTTCTAGGGGCTGCGACCGACCGCTGCTGCTGCTGCACTCCAAGGACACATGTTCCTCACTTTCCTTCCTCCCAGAACGTATGCAACCCCGAGACCTGGTGGGAGCCTGCTTCCTTTGGGACTCAGGGACTCCCTGCTGCGCTGGCCCTGTTCTCATACATACATGCGCAGGGTTTCTCACGGGCCCTCTGCATTGGCTGCACAATTTTTTGTGGGAGGGTTGTGGGCTCTGTTTCCTCATAGGTGAGACTCATCCAGTAGCCTTATTCAGCAAGTGAATTAACTCTCTCAAAGTTAGTTGGGGAAGTAGCAATGTCCTTAAACAGGCTGTGCTGGGTATGCCCGTGTGTGGTGTGTGTGCGTGTCTGGGCCCTCCCCAGAATTTTGTTAGCCCTCTCTGCCCTCACTGATGGTGCTGGCATGCAGCAAGCAGCACGAGACATTTTAGACCGATATGAAGCAGGCTTTAGGCCTGGAAGAGAGTGGGAGCATTGGGACCTTTTCCCAAAGCCATGACTAGTTACCTGCGCCCAGCTTTGGGAAAGGCTCTCATTTATTTGGGAGGTTTGACTGGACTTCTGCCCTATCTAGTGACGGGGGAAGAGTTTGATGCTCTGTCTAGGTCTGTCCCTGCTCAGCCGTCTGTGACCTAGGGCCAGGTAGAAGAGGACAACCAGGTTACCGATAAAATCGATGATCAGTGCAGCAAGCCCTGTCCCAAGCAGCTCCGGTTGATCTCCAGCCAGAAGGAATTCTGGAAGGAAGCTTGGTCTTTGCAAGTCCTGTGAGCAATCCTTCCCTGCGTGCCTCTCCCTCTCCCTGGGACTTATGTAAACCTTCTGACTTTAGTGGAAGCCATTGCTATCAGGCCTCTGAAGGACCAAAGCTGCAGTTTCTGGAATCCAAGAGTCAGGACTGTAGTTCTGTTGCTTATTATAAGGGAAAAAAACCCAGTTCTTGGGTCATATTAGCTGGAAGAAGGAGGCTCTCAGGATTCACTTCCCGTGAGGTCGGAGCCAAGAGTTCCGAGGGGAACGCCCTGCACTGGGAGCACCCGGTGAGAGCACCTGGACCTCGTGGCTGAAGTCAAACAGATGGCAACCCTTACAGGCATGTTTCTCAGGCACCGGAGTTCTGCACCACAGAGATTAGCTCCGCTTTGGAAAGCAGAGATGTTCGTAAGTACCCACATCTTTTTCTGAATTAGTTTAATGCCTTGAACTTGCCCATTCCTCCCTCTGTAAACATGCTGCCGACTGACCAGCAGAGTTCTCGCACGCCCATTGCTCAAGCGCTACTTCTTCAACCTCCCTCCCTACTCAGTTCTCTTCTCCAGGAAGTCTTCCCCGTCCATGCCAAGTCCTGGTCTTCACCCTCTGAGAGCTCGGAGCATCCTGGGTCTTTGCCCAGAGTGCCTGACATGGTGATTGCCAGCGTGGGAAATGCCCTGGCTTGCTTCCAATCTTGTCCTAAAGAAGGGCTCCTCTCTCTTAAGGAACTGTAATTTGGAAGCTTGGCCAGTTTGGACTTGGCCTCTTGAGTTGAACCACGTAGGCAGAGCTGATGGAAGTGAGGCCATGTAGGGACGAGGACACCTTAACAGGACTGCGACGCGGACTTTGCTACTTGAGTACCTAAGTGTGGTGTGATCCGGGCCCCAGATAAATAAGGGATGGGTCTCTGCTCTTCCCAAGTTCCCAGGACCTTCTATTGTGTTGCGGGTTAATGAAATTTTTAAGTCTTAGGGCAACATTTTTTTTTACAATCATAAGTATTTTAAAGAGATTACTTATGCCAACAACTGTTCATCTTTTCCCTTAAATGACCAGAGCCTGTGACCACAGTTGCTTTTACCTCTGCTTCCCCTTTTGGTCTCCGGAATTTGGGGTGGTGGCATGAATTTCTTGACACTCAGAGGGTCTTTGAGCACCAACTACAGAGCAAGGAGGTGAGGGACTCATAAGGAGTCCTGGGGAATGAGGTGTTTGCCTCTCCAAAGACCCCGTGCATGGTTTTAAATATTTGATTGTTGGATTGCATTTTCTTGTACTTTGGACATCACCAAACATTTCTGAGAGCAAGGGCAAGACAAATCTCAATGTCTTGCCATTTCTTTCTTTGGTTTCCATGTCTGCTGCCTCTGGTAATGTCTGGGTAATCAAAAGACATCTGAGTGATAAAAAACTATCTTTCGGGGTGCCTGGGTGGCTCAGTTGGTTGGGCGACTGCCTTCGGCTCAGGTCATGATCGAGCCCCACATCGGGCTCCCTACTGGGCGGGAAGCCTGCTTCTCCCTCTCTCACTCCCCCTGCTTGTGTTCCCTCTCTGGCTGTGTTTCTCTCTGTCAAATAAATAAAATATTTAAAAAAAAAACCCCAAACTATCTCTCTGTGGTCTTTGCCAAGAGTATGTAAGGGCATACTGGCTGGAGCTTAGTGGTCTCACTGATAGAACAATCCACCAGCCAAGGAAGATGGAACAGACTTAGCCCTTTTTTTAATATTATTTTATTTTTTCATTCAGATTCTTAGTCAAAGCAGGAGGGCACCTGGACCTGTTGTCCAGGGAAAGGATGATTCGGGGAGACTAGTCACAGGGAAGAGGAGGAAATAGGTTGTATGGCCCCCAAAGGGCCCAAAGTGTGGTATATCGAGGCCAATAGAACATTGAACTTCCTAACAATCCAAGGGCAGTGTTACTGTTGGGCCTAGAACGAGAGAGTAGAAGCTGGGGAGATACTCACTAGTGATATTGCTAAGTGTTTCCGTAGTGCATGAGGCCTGTGAAGCCAAATGCATAGCAAGAACTTACAACCCGGTCATTTTTAATAATAAAATAGCACACATGACCTGATAAAGACCCAGCTTAAAAATAATGGCATTGCTCATCTTTAGTGCAAAAATAATGAAGCAGGAGGATGAAGGAAAGAACGGTATAAATTTAGAAATTTCAAGACATCTGATTGTCACGTATCTCGAAAAGGAAAGGATGATTGTTTGTCCAAGGTTAGAGCACTGGCAGTCCTGGGCCGTGCTCGAGCCTCCTTGTCAGCTCAGAGGAGCACAGCCCTTGCTTGGACAAAGTCAACTAGTCCCTGCCTGTTGAAGGCAAGCGTCCTCAGGACAGGTGCCCCTGGGCGGAGAGGACAGCCAGCTCGGGTTCCCCTTCTACCTACCAGCCTCACGAGGCCTATTCCCAGTGCATAAAATAGCAGGAAGGCAAAAGGCTCCCAAGTGCCCCATTGCATGACAGACCTCAAAGGCCTGCCTGATGTCCTCCGTTGCCCCCAGCTCCACCCTGGCCATGTGAGTCCTCATCTTTGAGATCACGCTGGCTGCTGGGCTACAGGTCCACCATTTGCCGCTGCACAAAGGGCACACTCAGGCAGCCCCACAATAAAAGCAACTCGCAGGGAGACCAGCTGTACGTATAAATAAACATCCCCAGCACAGTAATCTGCTGAAGGTTTTTATGAGGGGAAACATAAAATTTCAAATAAAGGGCTAATGGGAAATATGTCCAAAATGTTGGAACTGGTGATGTTCTACAGTAGGGAACAGCCCAGCTAGAGCCATCAAACAAAATGTAAATAACAACTGACTCCGTTTTAAGACCTCGGCCCTCTCCCTCCCACACCTGAGCTGTATATTTTATCTGAAGGGTTGTTTCATGTTCCAGAATCAGCTCTGTTTGCAAGCGAGCTGTCACAGTTTTATGACCTTGACTTTAAAGAGCAGGACATTTCTTTCCTGGGGAAGAGGGCTAATAGGAGGTAAAATGCAGGGATTATGGGCTCTCCCACAAATCTAGGCTAGCAGATGCGCCTCTTTTCTGTAATCAAAATGAATGTTTTCTTTGGACCCAGCTAGGAAGGCCCCTTAAAACAGCCCCGGACAGGAGACATGTGCCAGGCCGGATCACAGATTGGAAGCAGACGGTGAGGCAAGCAGGTGTCTAGCTCTTTGGAGTACCTGCTCCTTTCCCTCTTCAGGACAGGTAATTTTAAAAAAATGACAAGGAGATTTTCTTTTTTTAAGGGGAAAATGGGAGATGGCATATGGTTAGCATTGTTCCTTGCCCTGCCCTTCACCTCTGTTAACGATCTGCTTTCTTTCCCCTGCTGGGGCTACGCTGAACTCTCTTTGGCATTATTCTCCTCCTTAACTTTGTTCCAGACCATTCTGGGCTGCAGCGGAGGACAGCCCCCCAAGTAAGAGCCTTAGGAGTAGTGCAGAGAGCTTAGACTGGAGAGTTAGAATGGGTTCCAATCCCCACTCCATCACTCACCAGCTTTGCGGGACCTCAGGCAAGTCACTCCTCTTGTTTTCTCACTGGGCAGAGACAGGCAGAGGCTCCGGAATCCCGGGCTCCTTATGAGCTTGGTGGTGGCTCTGGGGAGGGCAGCTGCAGGGACACCAGGCAGATGGCTGAGGTTCACAGTTCTCTGAGTCTCAGCTTCCTCCTCTATAAAATGGGGGTACTAATGCCTCATTGGGTTAAGAGGCTTGAGGGAAATCGGCCTGCTGTCTGCTTAGCCGTATGCCAGGCTGTGCTCCCTGAGCCTTCACCGTTGTTGCTATTACACAAGCAGAAATCAGGCTTTTTGGCAGAGGGTCTGACTCGCCCAAACCCCAGACCACGCGCTCCATACGCTGCTTCGTGCTCGCGATGCAGCCCTGGCTTCGGTCCTGTTCCAGCCTGTCTCTGACCTTGGCTTCTCTCACTCTCAGGTGAGCCCGGGTCGCTTTGGGCTCATCACCTCGACTCGGCTTGTCAGGCTGGCTGGTGCTCAGTGCACCCCGGGATTCGGCTTGGGTCCCTTCGGCAGGGCCTCCCGGGCTAGCTCTGACCCTCGTATGCCAACCACCGGCTCCACACTGCGTTGCCACCCTCCGCTGGGCCACCTTGAACCCCCCAAGAGAGCAATGAATGGCTCAAGGGGAGGGGGAATTAGGTCACGCTGGACGTTTTTGCTTCATTCCTATCTGGGGGCCAAACACCAATTTCCCTGCTGTATTCACTCCAGGAGGACAGCAACACAACCCAACACAAACACAAAGGAAGCTAACACACTTGCTAACAGCAGTGCAGACGACCACCCCAGAGTGGAGCTAGTGCCCATGGGCTCAGGTTTATGCCACACCCCCAGCATACTGTCTGGGCCATGGCATCCCACACCTCCTTGTTCCGCCTTAGCGCACATCACTGAGCAGAACTTCAACCAAGACAAAAGCAAGGGAGGCCAGGCCCCCTGGGGAGGCCACATGAGAAGTGTTCACCTGAGGTCCCCGTCTCTTTGTCGGTTAGATGTGCGGAAATGTCAAGAGTTTCTCCTGTCCCAGCCACTGCTGACCATGACCGCATGAGGGACCTCGAAGAGGGTGATCTAGCTGAGCCCAATCAGCTTCTAGAACCAGGAAAATAACAACAACCAAAATAATAATAAATGATCACTGTTTAATACTGTCAGGTTGGAGTGGCTTGTTGAGCAGTAACAGATGCTTGGATCACTGATGGTTTAAACATTGCTTTTGGCTATTTGTATGGTCATGAGAGCCATAAGCCATGCTCGTTAAGAGGGCTGGTGGCAGAAGGTGACTCCAGCAGCTTCCCGCCATACCTGTAAACCATGCTTCAGGACTTCCAGCGACCTTGGCTATGGGATTCCTCTGGCTGGACCCTTTTCCTGGGGAGGCGTTGGCTGCCTGGCCCATGGGGACCAACCCACCCTTCCTCCTCCGGCCAAGCCGGGAAGATATCCAGGACCAGCTGTGTGCTTTGGAAAGTGACTTCTCTGGTTCCTCGGCTCTCCTCTCTCCCTTGTGCAGAATTATAAGATTAACGTCCAGTTTTATACACTGTAACTCCAAGTACTAAACAAGTTTCAGAGTTTTTCAGGTGCAAGTTCTTTGTTTGGCTTTAGCAAATGAGTACAATAACAAGCTCGAATATGCAGGTCCTCAGGGGTGTGGATCTGAGAACCACAAGAGCAAAGGGGTTTCCAGTTACCCTCTGGCTTGTGCTCAAAGTCCTCACTCTCCCTGAAGAATGGGTGTGAAGGCTCAGGCTACGCAATGGTCTGGGAATGAAGACTTGGAAGAGAGACTGAGGTTCCCCAGATTGTAATCCACGCCTTTAGCTAGCAAGCAGGTGGTCAGACAGAAGGGAAGGCAGGGGAGGGCTGTAAGGAGGGTATGTGATAAGCACAATATATTCTTTCAAGATGGTTTTCAGCAGCTCTATTTGTCTATCAGACCGGCTGTGGACTGAATTTTTTTACCCCCCACCCAATTCATGTGTTGAAGCCCTAATTCCCAGTGTGATGGTATTCGTAAGTGGGAGTCTGTGGTAGATACATGAGTTTAAAAGAGGTCCATCATGGATAAAGAAAATGTGGTATACATACAGTGGAATTATATGCAGCCATCAGAAAGAATGAAATCCTGCCATTTGCAACGACATGGATGGAACTGGAGGGTATTATGCTGGGTGAAATAAGTCAATCAGAGAAAGACAATTATCATATGATCTCTCTGATATGAGGAACTTGAGAAGCAGGGTGGAAGGTCTTGGGGGGTAGGGAGGGGAAAAAATGAAACAAGATGAGACTGGGAAGGGAGACAAACCATAAGAGACTCTTTATCTCAGAAAACAACCCTAGGGTTGCTGGGGGGTTGGGGGGAGGGATAGGGTGGCTGGTTTATGAAAAAATAAAAATAAATAAGAATAAATAATATTTATTTATTAATAAATAAAAGCTAAGTATTAATTAAAGTAATATCATTTTGGGGCACCTGGCTGGCTCAGTTGGTAAAGCATGCAACTCTTGATCTCAAAGTTGTGAGTCTGAGTCCTATGTTGGGTGTAGTTTACTTAATAAAAATATACTTAAAAAGGAAAAAAAAAAAAAAAAGAGGTCCATCTCATGGAGGCTTAGTGCCCTTACAAGAAGAGAGAGAGACCAGAGTCCTCTCTTAGCCATGGGAGGACGAAGCAAAAAAGGCAGCTGTCTACAAATGAGAAAGAGAGCCCTTCCCAGGCCCTGAATCTGCTGGCACCTTGATCTTGAATTTTCCAGCTTCCAGAATGGTGAGAAGTCAATGTTTGTTGTTTAAGCTACCTGGTCTCTGGTATTTTGCTATAGCTACCTGAGTTCATTGGGACAAGCCCTGAGATCTATTTTTAACTTGTCCTGTGGGCCCAGAGGGATCTAAGAAATCATCTCCTCCAGCCTGACCCATTTACAGGTGAAGACCCTTGAGGCTTGGAACTTGTCCCCATGTTCTTCCTGGTTTTCTGTTGCGTTATGGCTTTTTCTATTGATTTATTGGGAATTTGTTGAAATAGAGGGAGGCATTTCTCTTCTCCATGGCTTTATATTTCCAAGTAAAAGGACACCAGAAAGTATCAATCTTGTCCTTTTACTGTCCCCTTCCCCCTCACTCACTCACTCCAGCTATGGGGAAGAGGTGTAAATGTAAGAGGTATAATGATCAGTAAGTTTGGAAGGAGGAAGTGGATATGCCTTACCTCTCTCCCCCTGCCTGCAGAATACAGGAGCTCCTGGGGACCCTTGGCTATGCCCTAAGCTTAGCAGTAAAGGCACTGAGGCTCTCCCTGTGACTTGGGAAGATCTGCTTCATCGTGGGGCCCACCACGAGGAGATCCCTGGTCTGCCCACCTAAGTCATGTTCTTCAGTAGCTCTGTCAATAACAAAGCTGATATTTGGATCCTTATTTGCCTACTCTTGTTCCTATTCCAAGTTGGTTTGGAATTTTAGTAGGAAAAGGTATGCTATTTATTAGACCCCTCAAACACAATGCCAGCTTTGTAAGTATTAGGTAAATTCATCTTTTACATGTACTATAGGAGCTCCAAATATGTTTCTAGGTTTCCATTTATCTTTTCACTTGGTATTTGGTTATTTTTCTTCTTTATGTGGAAATCAAGTCAAATTTATCAATTTTGGATTTTGTGGATTTTGAGGTTTGCTTGTCTTAATTTTACAAAGCCTCTTTCCCCTGTAAGATTATTAAACATGTTTTTTGGCATTTTCTTCAGGGACATACCTGCCTTCATGTTTGCCATTTAATCTTTGAGAGGTTCCACCTGGTCGGGTATATACCAGGAGCCTGGATTGATCCTGAGTGAATGGGTTTGGGGAGGTGGCAAAAGAAGGAGGGACAAGGGAACAGAGGGCCACATACCTTTGCATTTGGATTGGTGCTGTTCCGTGTGTGCAGTTATGGGTCCGACGCCTGTCTTTAGAGCTGCCGGAGAACTTTAGCAGCCATAACCGGGAGGGGCAACAGCTCCCAGGACCTCCCTCTGGAGCCTAGAAAGGGAAGGGGCTCTTTCAGCCACTCTGTGAGCTGGGCAGTGGAAAGACTGGAGCCCAGATCTGGTAACCACAAGCCAAGGGCTTGTTCTCTGGTCTCAGGGGCCCAACCCCAGCTTGGTTCCAGCTGAACTAGAGAGCTCAGCTCTGAGGCTGACCGACCCACGATGCCCCGGATATCTGACTTGCAGCCTGGGCCTGGCTGAGATCAGACTCCTGCTGAGGATGCGTGGGCTGCTGGGATGACCAGAAGATTGGGGCAGGCCTGTGAGTGGGGCCCCCAAGAGAGCAGTGGTGAGTTGCCTCCTCATTTCGGAGTAAAATCAGCAACAGGCTGCAAACGTGGGATCAGTTAGAGACCAAAGTCTTTTTACGTCGGGTACTTGTTACTCTCAAAGTTTCTTTCTCATGTTATAAAGAAACATGCCTTTGGGGAAGCAGGGCAAGCCATGTGCTTGTCTCCTCTCAGATCCTCGTGACTCCCATAGCCTGAAGGACAACTTGATGAGCAACTCAGTGTCCTCCCACCTGCCTACCAGCAGTCCTGTCCCCTTCCCACCATCTCATCCTTAAATACAAAAACCATCCCTAACCTTTTGTTTTTCATAAGCTTAATTAACATGTAGAAGTTCTTTGGTCCTTCTCCTAATTCTTTTAAGTACAAATTAGGGTGAGTCTGGTTGAATGTGAAAATGCCTTACTATAGGTATTTGTGGGCTGTGTGTACATTTAAATTTTACGTATTAAATCTTGTTCTCTTCTCCCGATGATGTGGTCAATTTGATGTGATCTTTGGTTGCTGTCTTCCTAGCTATCTTCCCTTCCTCCCAGAAAGCCCTGAACAGCCTCCTCCAGAGCTACCACATACAGCTGCACAGGCTGTGCACTACACAAGAAGTACCAGCCATTTTATAGTCTATAGGCTGAAAGCCACTCTTGGATTTGTGGACTATAGCAGCTCTATCTCCATTGATTGTGCAGTCACAATTTACATAGGCAATTCTAATCCCTTTTATCATTAAAAAATCATGTGCCATCACTCAGAGCCACATGGAAATATTTCATGGGTTACCTGCTATTCTGGATTATCCGTGCTTAACTCTTCTACTAATGTATGTGGTTAAGAGTGCTTCCCACTCTCTTGGTTGATCTGAATCAAGGAGATAAAAGGAAAATGTCAGATTACATTGATGTACCGTGAGGTGAGTCATATGCCCCTTGAGCCCTGGAAGAATGGGGAGGGTTATTCCATTTCAGAGAAGAATCTTATTGGCTAAGAGAAAAATTTGCATGGTAAAATCCCAACTACGTGGGAAGAGGAGGAGAAATGTTTTTGTAAGGGTGGGAGCAGACTTGGGGGGGTGGTTCTAGGCCCAATCCACTCATTAGCCTCCAGGTCTGAGCAGAGTGTTTCTGCAGTTGCATTTTCAGTGTTCTATCTGCTTGGGGAATCCACCAGGTGTGAGCCTCCCAACTCCTTCTACGGAGGCAGACATGGTTTGAGATTGCTCCTTAAGCCGCTGACTGCTGGGGGTTGCACATATAGGACTTTGGGTCCTCCAATCAAATGCACCCATTCAGAACCAGAGCAAGGGGAGGCCAAGAGGGAGGAGCTATTTAGACTTCTTTCTGGAGAAAGGTAGAAAGCACCCGAGGTCCAGGTGCGGTGCCCCCTGGCATCAGGACCTGTGATGAGCATCTAGCGGTGCGGAGGTGAGCCTCCCGTGGCCTGGACAGAGCAGCAGCACACCCCGCCTGGTCACCCTGGATTCCAGCCTGCTTCCTGATCCTGAGTCTCCATATGTCCTGTGGCTTCTGTGAGCTACCCAATAGCCTTCCTAAAAATCATGTTTGTGCTTGCCAGAGTTAGCTTCTGTTTGCACGACCACGGGCGCCTTGATAAATCCCCTCTGGTTACAGAGGCCTGAGGTCTCGTGGAAGTCCCAGTGATCCTGTCTAGCAATCCCAGTGATCCTGTCTTGTATACTGTCTGACGTGCAGATAAACCCCTATCTCAAAAAGAAAAAATTCCTGTTTTGAGGCATTTGGCATTTGCAGATCACCATTTCCAATATGGGCAATTTCGAAATATCAACTTTGAAACAGCTGACTAGCAAGATTCTGGAACATTTAACAATTGGCCATCGGGAGCCAGCACAAGCGAACTCCTGCATAGCAGTGTTAAGACTTCGAAACATGCTCGGAGCCCCTGAGCGTGAGCGGCACTGTCAGAATGTGGCTTTGCTTTTCTTTTTCTTTTTCTTTTTTTTTTTAAGATTTTATTTATTTGACAGAGAGAAACACAGCCAGAGAGGGAACACAAGCAGGGGGAGTGAGAGAGGGAGAAGCAGGCTTCCCGCCGAGCAGGGAGCCTGATGTGGGACTCGATTCCGGGTCTCCGGGATCATGACCTGAGCTGAAGGCAATCGCTTAACCAACTGAGCCACCCAGGCGCCCCTAGAATGTG